>VICI01003510.1:0-13077 GCA_019593645.1 Akabosia matsudoensis | reverse complement strand
ATATTCTCATATAACCCCATCCATACAAAGTACGCGTTCAGCAAGGTCTAATAAGGGTTTAAACAAGGCCTAATTCGGTTCGCGATGAAGGAACTTCAGGTACAGAATTAGACCCAGTCTTTTTTTGCCAAAACCCCCAATCCTGACCGATCTCATCTGGGACAAAATCAGGTCCCGATCGAAACAGCCTGGTACTTTGAAAACTTTGAGTACTTAAAAAATCCCGAATAGAGTACCAATATGGTTAAGTGGGAAGTGACCCCTAGTCTCACAGTACATAGCTTGAGGCAAATCGGCCACAATTTAAAACTCGACCCATTCGACCCTACCGGACCCCGTCAGTGAACCATAGGGTTGACCGATTGGACTGAAAATCAGTAGGGTTGTTTCAAGTGTCCCAAGGCATCACTGTACCTAGTTGGGTGCAAATCGGCCAATATTTAAAATTTTCCCTATCGGACCCTAGTGGACCCCGTCACGGACCCCTAAGGTTGACCAATCGGACTGAAAATCGGTAAGGTTGTTTCAAGTGACCCAAGGTATCACTGTACCAAGTTTGGTGCAAATCTAAAATTTTGCCCCTCTGACCCTAGCGGACCACTGACCATGACCCCTAGGTTCGACCGATTGGGCTCAAAATCAATAGAGTTCCTCCCGGAGGCCCATAATACCACTGTGCAAAGTTTGGTCCAAATCGGTTAAAGTATGTGGCCCGTAGAGCACCCACAGACAGACAGACAGACAAACTCATCGATGTCATTACTTGCTGAGAAAGCTCAGCTTCGTAATATGACCACATATGGATCAGTCCATTTCATATTTCCTTGAGAAACTTTTCGTTTTCATGTCCCGATGAATGCCATGTATGTATGCTTATCTTTTCTTTCACAGAAATTTCCACGGGCGGTAGCGTTGAGTGACATTAGAGAGTGAAAAATTGCTTTGTGCATGATATCCCACATTTCTTTTTATAGAAAATACCATAAATTACTTGTTACGAGCCAAATTTTGTCATAAGGAGTCGCTCTTTCTTCTTTTTACATGGAAACAACACAGGTTTCCGTTGACTAACGTATTTAGGGGATATCCTCCAGTACCATTTCTCCTCTCTTTCAACATCAAAAGAATGTTACTCTTCGTTTGCATTGTACATTTTGCGAAGAAATCCACAAGGTGAGATGAAGCAGCAGCAGCAGAGATTTTCAGTTTGAAAATGTTTAAAAGATAAAGTAAGAAATACAAGGAAAATAAAAAGCAAGATTAAGTCAATAAATATAATGAAGTTGTATTATTCATCTACGCCTAACTCGCACACATTTTTATTCTTTTCGCGTTTGTCCCAAGAAAGATAACGTCATCGTGGATGGGTTCAATTTCTAATGAGCATGACTTAAGTGACAGGAAAAGGGTTTTTGTTTTACTGTGATACAATTACTACCAAAACATTTAATAGGAAACATGTATTCCACTTCTTACCGTTCAGAAGAAACTCGTTTCTGTCATTTTCCGTAGTGGAGCACTGATGCTAGAGTAGTACGAACACCATTTCGTAACTTCAGGAGGATTCTAATTAGTCAAATTTAAAAACGAGTAAAATGATCTGGATGATAGTTGTTTGAGTGCGGATAATATGTTTCACATTTTCATGAAACTTTCATACAAAAATAAAATATTGTGTAGTAGTAGTAAACTAATTAAAATTTTATGAATACTCCCTCAGATTTTTGAATAAAGCAGACGCATTGATCATTTAAAATTACTTCGAACGAGGATATTTTTTAGCCACTAAATTTGCTTGTAACTGTAAGTAAAGGGAGCATACTTTTTCAGCTTACACATTCTTGCTTTTGCCTGAACAGTAGTCCCTGCAACAGTTCAACTTTCAACTGAAACACAAAGATTTTCCAAAACGGTTCGTGGAAACAGTCAAGGCAGATTCCTAATCTTTTTAGTTTTTAGCCCATTCATTTCATTTACATTGATATGGATTCTTTCTACCAGTGGTTACTTAACTCACAGCTAAATGCGGCAAACCCGTCCCAAAGTGGTCTATTATTTTATAATTTGAACTGGACAATTCGAGCTGAGCTTGTGTTACTTCCAGAAGCAGGCTGTTCCGGAAGCTTTGGCATCAAGTATTTTTAATTCTATCATCTTTTACAATCAAATTTTGCAGACAGAATCTTGTTATTGTCAGAGACGGAACTGAGAATCTTCCTGCAGACTGTTCTTTTTGTGAAGTGATAGTGATGTGATTCCGGCGAATTGTAATTTGATATATGTAACGTTATCCGGATTTCTCTGGAATAGCTTAAACCAAGCACCAGTTCACACTGACAACTTAAGTAATCTTCTTTGTTAGTGATGAAATCATTCATGTTTTACATCCACATACAGTTTGTCTTGAGAGAAAGAGAATTTTGTATTTTACAATAAGGCTTCATCTACGATTTTTAAAAAATTATGCCAATTGCCACATTGTAACTATAACGATCCATATCATCATTTCGAAACAGCTAATATTCATTGTGCACGTCACCATTGAAATTACCTGTTACTTTATGATGCTGTTAAATAAGTTGTACTTACATTAAATGATGTTAGTATTTTTTTTTTTTTTTAAATTTCGCCCGCAAAAAATCCAAACGTTTGGAGTTTTAATTCGAGTAATTTATACCAAACCTATCATCCAACTGGAGTTCAAATTTAGCTCATGTTTAAGCCATCCAAGTGTTTAAGTATCGATTTTTTGAAAAATCTCGATCGCAAAAAAGAGGGCTTACAGTGAAGCCATAAAAATATTCGTTCTTAATTGGTTTCAATTATACAACCAATTTTTCTTGCAGTTTTATGTACACGACTTCCATTGCACGAAAAATATTGTACTCGTAGCTCCATTCTGTAATCATCGTCAAATAAACACCTATTACCTTTAAAACATAAATGTCTTCACACTATACTCTGGAGTAGTAAAAATCGCAATATTATTACTTCCCATACAAAATTTACACCTCAAATAGCATGCAATCAAGACTTCGTGTTTTTGTAACATGTAAATGACACCAGACGTAAAAACAAGTTTCTCGGATAGACAAAGCAAGTTTCCTGTACAATTTTTATATGTGAAGTTAGGATGTTTATCCTTTTATCGTATTCACATTTTTTTAATTTTTTGTTACGACATACGACATTATCTTCTTTTTCTTTATTTTCCATTGTGGACACATTAAGTCCTCTTAGCAGGAACGCCCACTGATTACTGTTTCGCGGCAACTTTCTTTCTACATTTTATCATCTTTTGGTAAGCGTCTATCTGCGTAATTTTATTATGTATATCCCTATATATTTCTTTACCTCACAACAACTACGCCGCTTTTTCGCCTTCTTTAACGTTTACAATGATTGTTCATGTTAGCACATTATACTCTTATAGCAACTACGATAATAAATGTATGTGTATATTTAATAGCCCCTCGTTTCGCAAAGTCATCATCTCATTAGGATGTGCCACACACAGTTGTAAAGACAAGTGTGGTTAAACAATATTCATGAAGTTTTATATTATCTTGAACGATGCTGCTTTTATCCACTGTAACAAAGGTAGTTTATATATGCTGCAAAGGTTTTTCAGCTTTTTGCAACGGTTGCTTTCTAGAAGGTAAAGGAGAAGATTATGATGGAGACTCAGTGGTTTTAGTGTGGTTGAGTAATTCCGCGGTGAAATTTCGAGATTCGAAGGATTTCAAAAGAGAAGAGTGTTTGGGAATTCATGCAAGTGTTTATACGACCAGTTTGAAATGTAGGACAACCTTTTGCTTCCTGGCTGTCACCAATTCTTCCCAAAATAGATTCATAATGTATGATGTTACGTACGAGTCAACGTTATTGTTTAATTTCCAATGGGAAGTAGTGCCTTTATCAAATTATAAATCATATCATCAAATCATTCCGGCTAGTAATTTCATACAGATTTGTTTGAACATTTCTTGTACAGAAGAAACTATTCAACAATGAAACGTTGCCTTTTACGTGATGAAAATTTTAGTTAGAAATGACACATAAAACCAACAACCAACGTTTTGACATAAATTGAAAAATTATCTGAAAATTTGTGGCTGTGGAGACACTGAGTAAGATATTAACATTTCTAAACCCAGCATGCTTTTTTAAATATTTTAAAATTTTTCTTGTACAGGGAGCTCAAGATATATCTCCATATTTACTCTTAATAAAATGTTTTCTACACGGGTTCGAGTACTTGAGGTTGTTTGAAATGCTCAAGAAATATCTCCCCATTTGACTAACATGGCTCATTCTTTTCGGAAAATCGAATCGAGTTCGAACAAAACGAGAGGTCATGATATTTTCAAATGAATGAAATGAATTTGTTTCCATATTTGAAAAATAAAACCGTTTTCCACTCTAAAGAATGTCGAAGCTTTTCGAATCGAAAAAACAAGTGTTGGGTGAAAATGAATAATCAGAGCTTGAAACAGCTGCCTTCGCTTCTCCATCAGTATTTTTTAGTTTTCCCATTAGAAAATATCCTGAGCTCTCATTTTGTTTGAACTCGAATCGATTAACCGAAAAGAATAAGCCATCTTACGTAAATAGGGAGATATTTCTTGAGCATTTCAAACAACCTCAAGTACTCGAACCAGTTTACAAAATATTTTATTATGAGTAAATATGGAGATATATCTTGAGCTCCCTGTACATAAATAGTCACCATTTTTGGTATAAAAAACAAATAGTGAAATAGGTATGTACCCACATTTTCTTTGGAATACCCGTTATATTATAATGATCAGATCAAGATCACACAATTCTCTGTAAAAATATATCATCAAAAATTACATGGTGGCGTAGTAAAAATGTGCAAGATTTTACAAAACTTATACCCAAATTATTTAATTGACCCGAACTCTCTACCTAGACCCCAACGGCGAATATGGGAATATCGCTTTTGGACTCTCGGTTGCTTTTCCGTTTCTCGGCATTGACTTGATTTTGTTTCCATCCGTGCCGTTCCATAAATATTTGTGTTTTATCCGCATTTACTATGTATTTTTCGACATATCGCTGGTGGCATTAGCTTTGTGATACGGTGCATACTGCACTCCTGAGCAAAAAGTTTCATGGGTTATTTTTATGTAAGTGAAGTGAAAGCATGCAGACCATACAAGCATCTTTTTATCCAGAGCCAACCAGAATTATTATCGGCAGTTCTTGAAAGCTAAAACAAGTTTACTTTGCTGTTGCTTCATATTTTCACTTGATCTTTGTTCATTTTCTTAGTTGATATTGTTTCCAGTTTGGTAAAGAAAACTTTTTTGATATTTCAAATAATGTTTCCAAAGATGTAGCAACTAAAGTACACAAAACGGCCAAAATTGTGCACTCTATACGCCGAACCAAGTCGTTTGTATAAGCAAGAAATAGCTTCTGTCACTGCCTCTTACGAAAAATAAACTTTTTTTTCAAGGAGATGGGGGTGAAAACTGAGCAAGGATGTGACAACTATGCCTGCTGCACTCATTCCAGTGTGAAGACAAACTGGTATTGAAATTATGAAAGTTCGAAAGAATAAATAGCAGTTTTACCAAACAATAATATAACAATCCCCATCACCACTTCTATTACCATTTTGTACAAATGATAGTAGCGTCAGCTAGGTGACACGTATTGATAACAAAAACAACAAGAATGCTCAAACAACCTCTCCAAAAAGAAATGACTGTTGCAGTTAAATTCTTTGCCTGTTTACGTTCCTCATTTTTCGCTATCTTCTCTCACTTCTCGCATGCAAACATCACTCCAGTGCGAGTGCAAATAGTAGCCTTCTCATCTCTCTCGATTTTCTTCTTCCTCCTTCGCATCAGACAGAATTTCTCAACTATCGCCCAACAAAAATAGTTGACTACTGCTGACTATTAGCCGCAGTTGCAGTGTATTCAAGCTGGCGATACTTTTCTCTAAAAAGAGATGTTTAGAAAGGAATGATACGCTTGCGTCACTTTCTATGCATGCATGTCCCTCGTTTCTCTCCTTTTTGACTAAACTTTCCCGTTATTTTAGCTTTCACTCTGGCAGCACCGAAGTTCCTGTTTATCAAGCAGTAGCAGAGGCAGGAGCGCGGCGTCATGCGGAAACAGAAAGTAGCGGTAATAGCTACAAATAATTCTCTATAGGCATGACGATGACTGCCAAACCAAAGAAAAACCAAAGTAAAGTGCTCTCATCGCGAATGATGCTACAGAGGCGGTGGTAGTGGTGATAATGCTGCCTTGTTGTTTAGCGACTTTTCCCCATGATTGTAGCTGGTGAAATGAAGTAAGTAAGCGAGAAAAAAAGTCTAGTACATTTATGTGTCATCTAGTTGAAACACAGGTTCCTATCTTTGTGTGTGTAAGCTGCTCTCTAAGAAAAAACGTTCATTGATGCTGACTCTAGCCCATTTTAGAGTCACCCTACCATTTTGCACGGAGGTTTTTTCGTTTGCCAAAGAGATGCTGTTTCTTGCAGCTCTCACTGTCTGAGAAAGTGTAACATTCTGAAAACCTAAGCTCGCTTGCGTTCCAAGCTTGTCTTTTGTGTTTATATCGAAGGAGCAGTGCCAGAGCAACAAAGGTTTTTTTCCAGGCTGCTGGGGCTTCAACCAAGTAGTAGTTGATGGTGTGGTGCTCATGCCACTGGCAATGGCAAAGCGTCCGCTGTTGCCTATTTTTTGTTCTATGACGATGTTGCTCTTGATGATCGTCATCTTTCAAAACCCCACTTTAGCTCCACACGTTTGTTGGCCGGTAGAGTAGGACGTCTTTTTAATTCATTCATAGTGGTCGTTTCACGAAAATTTCCTCAATTATCCTGGGTTACTTCGTCCACACAGTTCCTTTACTGAAGAGATTTCCTCTTTTCATACCTGATTTGTTCGAAGTATTTGCCGTTCTAGTGACGAGTGATGTTGTCTGTAGAAGACATTGAGGGATAGAAGAGGAAGACTGTAGAATTATTTGAATGTCACACGGGCTGACAGTGTAAGTCTAGTGGAAAATTCATGAGTGTGTCTGTGTATGTGTGTGCGTATCTTAGTCTACCTATTTCAATGACAATTCTAGAGGAATCATAAGTCTCGAAGAAAGTTGGTATGGCTTTCTTGTGTGAATTGCAGTTTGTGAGTGACAACTGACCAATCCGGCAGCCAATTTATGACGCTGTGGATTCATGTTTGACAGAGAACGATTTTAAACATAGTGAGGAGCCAAATTTGGCGATTGCGCAATCCCTTGCCGTTTAGTGATCGCCGTGTGAGATATTAGAGCTTGTATGCCTATTCCATCATTATCAAGTTTTCTAGCTGCGTGACCAAGAAATTGTAGACCATCAACAAAGTCTTGAACTAAATCTTCTATCAGTTGACTCTCTTTTCGATTTCTTCACCGCAAAATTTTACTTTTGCTATTGCTGACTTTAAGTATGTATGTACGTCGTAACAAGCTTGCATATTTTAGCAAAGCTTTTTCCTCCCCCAAGATTGCTTATAGAAGAAAAGCAAAAACTTGTCTGATGTTGTAAAACAGTTTTTTTCCGTTTACACGTCCATTCTAAAGTCACTCGTTGTATAGCGAAGAGTGAAAGTTGTGTAAAACAACTTGTCGTTGAGTAGCAGTGTTATTTGGTGCATGAATATTTGTAAATACTTTGGTACAAACTAGTGAAGAAACATTACCCTATTTACTACAATAAATCGGAACTTTATAAGCTGTAAAAGATAAAAAAGAAGAACTATATAAACATTGTCTTCATCCCTACGGCTTAACCAAAAAGTACTTGGAGTTGATAAAAGAAGATGAAGCTACCGTCCAGAGAACAGATTACACAGACTGACAATATCCTCATTCGTTATAAATTTTTGCCAAACATCAAGATTCCCAAATTCGTATAAGGAAGAATACACTGAGTCTATAATGTTGAGGTCCATCAGCGGTGAATGCTGCGTTACGAAAGTTATTGCATTGACTATATCATTGCAATATGTTTTGTGTGTGTTCGCGTAACTGATATATTCTACTTAATATTGTTCCTACAGTAATACTCTTTTGAGTTTACATGGATAACAGCACCGCGGAAATTTTAATTCAAAAAATATTATCCGAATAGCGTGTAAAATGAGAACGAAAACTTTGATATTGAAAATGATACAACTTTCTAAGAAACGCCTCCTGATTTTGAGGAAAAAAAATTCTTTAATGATGCTTTTACGTAGGAAAAGTTGTCCATGAAGATTCCTTGATACAGACTCATCGTATACTATATTATGACTATGTATGCTGGAAACCAGTTATAAATTAAACTCATTTAACTCTTCATAGTTTACAAAACATTTTCAAAAGCACTCATCTCAGAAGAAATGAAGAAGTTGAAAAGGATACTTGTAATAACATAGGATCATTCTATCGAACTGAACAGTTGGTACCATGTTTAATTTTGTGTTTCAATCCAGCATCCAAGTCGCATTCATCATTCATACACTGTTTCCCCTCTGCCAAGGTTCAAGTTTCACCACACATATTTCCTACTTTTATCCTCCTCTTGCGATGATGGATTTTTATGATAATGATGAATAACACCTTAGCTATCTACCAGAAAAAATGTCGTTATATATATCGAACCGTTTAATCCAACAAGCATAAAATAAATATTTCCCGTATTCGTTTTTCAGTGTAAAAGTTTAGCAACGAAAAAAAAACTTTCTCCATTTTCGCACCTCCGGCCTGTTTTCGTATCTCATTTTAATACTTTTTTGAAGATGCCGTCTTCATTTGATCTATGTGAAGGACATTATTTCTCGGGAGAGCTATATATATCTAAACAAGTTACGAAAGATTTATGAGTTCTCGTAAAACATACAGCTGGATGGAGGGTTGAGAAAATGATGTTGTAAATAAAGTAATTTTACACAATCAAGTAGATAACTTCAATTTTAATAGTAAGATAATCTTCCTACACACCTTCCTCATGTATTATAAATCTTGGAAAGCTTCCGTAGGAAATATGACCGCTGTGGAAACACCGATGGCAATCTAGTAAAACCAAAAACCGGAGACCATGAACCTCTTTTTTAAACAGCTTGCTAATATTCTATGTTCTACTGGTAAAGTGAAAATGTTAGAATAATAGCTTTACTTTCCATTTAACTTTCTGTCATTTCAAGTCTTTCTTTTGTGAGTCAACAAAATGGTGACCATCCACTTTATCGTAGTCATTTTAGCGCAATTTGTTTATCGTCGTTATTCCATGGCCTAATCACTTAATCGTAGAGCAACATTATCGTGATGGGGGTATCGACTACGCTAAGTCATCATCAGCGAGAGAGCTNCTCCCGGACCCCCGACCAAATCTTGGTCATCGTTTGCTAGTCTTAATTTTATATTTATCGTTATATATGTGAAGCCTTCAGTGTAACCGATAACACATTAAGAAAATCTTCAAATGTGTTATTGGTCCTTGATAAATTCTCTAGAACCGAATGCAAGCAATTCCACAAAGATGCATGAGAAAGTGTATCGTCGGTAAACAGTTGTGCCTAACCAAGTCCGTTTAAAGTATTGTACGAATTCTACTAGGATATAAATATTATTATTATCTTATGAATGATTCGTCAATCATTGCTGGTGGCTGGTATTGCACAGATGTTGCTACGACCAGCCACAAGTACTTGGCTCGTTTAACACGATAATTCAACGGTACGATAAAGTGATTACGCGATAAAAAGATTACCATAAAGGCTCCTAGAATCTAACAAAACAGTTTATTTTCCCAGTGCTAGTGTGCGTATCACAATGCCCCGAATGTTCTTTCCAAACAACGTTATGCATGAAAACGTCCGGCCTAACGAAAAAAACCGCTAAAATGTATACCGATTTCTCAGTAAGCTATATAAAACTTGATTGAATTACGAGTAAATATACCACATCCATTTCCGGCAACATCTCAACGACCTGTATTTGAAATGAATAGTGACAGCGAGTTGAATCGAATCCTGTTCTCATCCACGCCTAGTGAAAGCACCTGAAAGAACATAAATACGAGTGTATGATGAGAAGAGGTGAGATGCTTGTAGAGAAAAACAGATACGTCAGTTCTCTCTGATAGTCTTCTCGTCTCCTCACGAAAAAAGCCCTGTCAAGGGAGGTGATATGTCATCATACAGCAGACGAGCAGTTTGTTACATGTGCAACGAAACATAAACATGACTTTCTCCTCGTTAGTTGTCATAATTCCGCAAAAATTTATACAACATGTCTACGTATAAACCAATAATGCACAGCCTATCATTACAAAATAAAAATCTGATACTAACCAAAGAACAACATCTTTTTTTCAATGTAGTTGTGTAAAAGGCGGCTACGAGAAGCGTGTTTTAGTGTTACAGTGTTTTATTTATTTCGCTACAACGGCGCTTAGATTTATTCGAAAGGGTTGGCGCAAGAAACCCAACAGCAGCAGCAGTGGCGGTGGAATTGATTCAGGTATCAGGAGAAGATTGGACACGGTTGAGCCTCATATGTCAAGAGTATGGACGGTAGCAGATGATATCGACTACCAATACAACTTGCCCATTGAGTACCTTCGGTACAGAAATTATGTAGGTGGTTCATCTTCGCAATTTCTAATATTGTTGTCTTTAAGCTATTGTCATGCATCAGCGTTATCTCTCCTTGCAAATCTTATGCAGTGTATTAGTGATTGCGCATGCATGCTGAAACCGTTGTCTATAGCCACTTAACCAAAATAGGTTGACAAGTTTTCATAAGTATCTCGCTTAGAGCAGAGAACAAATCAGGAGAAAATTTCAGTGCAGTGTACATTCCATATATAATATGTCCAACTCCAAAGTTTGCGCATAGCCATTAAAATGCCTCAATCATACTTATATGTCCGTAAAGATGTAAAAAAATAACTAGGTAATATACACATACGTGAGAGTATACATTGCAATGACTAAACAACATGCTAGTATTCTTAAACAAATGTGCCCAACATAAAATTGGTTTTACTGAGGTACTTGTTCCAAAAAATGTTGGGTATTAGGGATGCAAGTGGGCTGTGAAAATGAGAGATAAGATGAAAGACGTATTGTTATAGTTTTTTAATGTCACTTTTACAGCTTATTTCATTAGTGTTTGGTCTACCCAGAAAGGAGCCAAGTGGAATTTTATACACTTCTCTCTGCTGCTTTCTCTATTTATGCTATAAATGGTTGGGTAGACAAAAAAAGAGATATTTGTCAATTGTTACTTGTCTTTTCACTCTTCTCTTCCCTCTTCAAGTTTTTCTACAGACTTGTTCATCGTTTCATGCAATATAACTTATTTTTCATTTTCCCCTTTTACAGGGGGTTATATACAGTTATATACTCCCTGAAACATTTAAAACAATGAAGAATCCTCTAAGACTCTCCAATGGTTGCTCAAAAACTTGTCGTTTTTATCGTGATAGTTGTAACTCTGCAAAATTAGCGTTTTGGAACAAGTCAAAAGAAAACAAAATTTTCCTCTTTACTGAATCACATTTATTTTCCACATTTACATAAAAGACTGAGGAGCATTTTATACTTGCAAAGGCGGTTTTTTTGTAGTAAAGGTCTACTTGAAAAGGAGCGGGAAGCTCATCCTCTTTTGGCTTCCTTTCACTTAATAGAAACAGAAAATGTATAAATTTATCGCTCCTTTTATTTTTTGCAATAAATGCAAGCGCTGGCACGTTTTTGTAGCGATAAACACACATTTGTTTCTCACAGCACTCCTGCTGTTTACCAAATTCATTGTTTTACTATTTTCAGTCAACCTATTATTATTTTTATTGGAAATAACTTAATCTTCATGAGACATCCTGCAAGTTTTCTCCACTGGATGCACCCAGTTCTCTATTCCTGAAAAGAGATATTTTTTCATCTTCTTTGTTGAAAAGTAATAGCTCTCAAGTGTGTGACTGATTTTCCTCACCATTAATCTTGTAATACTTGGTTAATGGTTGACGTGTGTTTGGACTAAAATCAGTTACTGCACCAATATGCTACCATTTTTGCGTTATAGTAATCGCTGTAATTACACCACAGAGACGACACATCTCAACAACAGCAACCATACTTCAAACCGTGTAGCTCTATGTTGAGAGGCTGTCATTCTGTCTGTCGTGAACTTGGGTACAACAAAAGTCAAAATATTTTTTCAAGGAGATAATTTTCCCCAAAAATCTACCCGTCTCGTATGAATTCTTTCTTGTCGACTTCACGTATATGTATAGACAATCTAATATAAACATGGCAACCAAAATAGACTTACACACAATGGATTTTGACATTTTTTCGATGTCTTAGCCTTATATTCGGCTTGCATGTCACCGTTATGAGATTTTGTGTCTCGGAGATAACCAATTTCAAATGCAATACTAAACAAAAACTTGAAAACCTTCGAATCATTGAGTTAAAAATGTAAAACAGTAAGTCACAAACTTTCTCGGTGACAGAAGCGTAATAACGCTAACCACACTTAGTACCTCTCAATAAAGTCATTTCTTTACATTTTAATTCTTAGCCATGGTTTAAAAAGCGAATAATTCATTTAAAAACGAAGGTGTTTAATGGCCCCTTAAATGGTTGCCGCATATGTTTTTACGAGTATGGTCAGAGTCATGTAATGAGTAATTCTGAAGAAAGTTTGTTTTTCATTTTGCGTTCCCTTGTAATTTTTATTTTTCCTTTATTTTTTTAATTCTATATAGTGTGCAATCGTACTAGACTCAATTACTCCAGCTCAACTTAATTTCACAGTTCCAAAAATATCGGCATTAAAATGTTTTGCCAAAGTTTATTAGAATATCATTTAATGAGGACCTTGAAAGTTACTCCAAACGACAAGAGGCATTTCACATTTTTCGGAGAACGTTTAATGAATGAGTAGGCAGTAAGCGTAGACATGTATGTATGTGGGTAGTATTTAGGTATAGACTAATCTCATTACAAATAGGCTGATCATTTTTGCATTGTAAAAAGCAATATCATTCGATAAAAAA
>VICI01003509.1:0-13077 GCA_019593645.1 Akabosia matsudoensis | reverse complement strand
GTTCCTTCTTCGTAATCTTGAAGCAACTTGATCTTCTGCAAGTTTTTCTTAAACACTCCCAACCGGTACTGATATTCCTTATCTGTATCATACTTCTTCGAATACTGCGCCATAAAAGTTCCAAATCGTTTCTCCTCCATGTCCAAGCCCTGTTCCCTTTCAGAAATCATAATACCCCGAGGTGATCCTAAACTGGATACTAACGACGAAGGACTCCTCTTTTCTCGCTTTTCACTTTTCCCGTACAAATCTTCTTTCTTTCCACATCTCGACTCAGTTATCTTCCTTGTCTTCATCCAAGGTTGCTCCCAAACTGTCACTTTACAAAAGTTATGCTCCCGACTTTCATCAACTTCGCACTTTTCCCTTTCCAGATCTTTGCTTTTCCTGCAGCTGGTGTAGCCCAATTCAATAATCATTTTGGTCTTGACTCCGCTCACGATTTGGCGTTTCGCCTCAATGACTCGAACTACTTTCTGGGCATGCATGGCATTGGACTGTTCATCAACTGACATCATAACAAACTCAGACAACGCTCGTAGCTCTTCAGACTCCGGGTCGACATTGGTAAACCCTCCTACCATGGCTTTGTCTGTGATTACATCATTTTCCGCGCTGAGTTTGCTATTTTCGTCCTTTTTAGAGAAATGGTATTGCTTTCCTAATTTTTTCCCTTTCTTCATTTTCTCTGGCGAGCACTGACTCTCGGTCACTTTCTTTTGAATGGTTTGCCACGGCTGGAAGAGAACCTTGACATCACAAATGCTGTAAGGCAGGGTCATCTTATCCTTACACTTTTCATATGTAACTTCTTCTCCCTCTGAGCAAGTTGTCTGGGCAACACGGATCTTCAAGTGATACAGCCACCCAGATACAGTTTGCCTTTTAGCGCTTAAAATATCCATCACCATCCGGGCATCATTGTCTTCATCAATTATATCAAGCTGCTCCATAGCATATTTAGCCAGATCCAACAGAGTTTCCTTATTTTCTTCAGCGTCATGTATACCTCCGATTGATTTGGTTGTATCCCTCCTCCTCCGTTTCTTTTCTTGGCTACTTCCATTTTTTTCTGTTGTGGTTGGCGACGTAACTGACTCCAGGATTTCTTCCATTTCATCACTGTCCAGGTCAGCAAGCCGAGCTTCAGCTTCCTCTGGTTCTCTCTGCTGTTGTTGCTGATCTTCAGCTTCCTCCTGAGCTGGACTGTTATTTTCCCCGACTAACTGGTCACACTTAGACATAATAAGCTCTGTATGATTTCTCCACGTTTGTTCAAGCACGTCAAAGGTACACATGAAGGTTTCTTTCTCAGGGTCGATCAAACAAGTGTTCTCTTCTTTAGCCAGCTCTTGTTTGGAACAGTTGCTGTATCCCAGTTCCATATCAAGCGAATACTTTTGCCCAGCGACAACTTGAGTCTGAGCCTTCACAACCCGAACAAAGTGCCGGCCAAGGTCTGAGTCTTCCAAAGAATTCAAATGCGTCTTGAACGCGAAGGAAGCAATGTCTTGGATCTTAGAATCCTCAGGATCAACGTCTTTCGCACAACCTGAGCAAATTGCCCGTGCAGTCACAACCTCTTCCTCGTCAACTCCAGGAGCTACTGGAACACCCATAGGATCGTCTTCTTCTGCATCCCTCTGCTCCACCGGTGTCTCCTCTAGTACTTCATCCCCGTCTTCTCCTACTTTAACAGGTTTAGCGTTTGGCTTCTCATCAAAGTAATCACTCGACAACACATCCAAAAACGAGGGATCCCAACTCTCACTCCGTCCTTTCATTAAACTCTCTTCAGATGATATGTCATCTTCATCTTGAAAAATATTTGAAGTTATGTCGTTACCACTTGTAAGATCAGCATCCTTAGATCGACTTCGCCGTTTACAATCCCCGCTGCTTATCAGAAGCCCCACAAGGACTAAACAAAACACGGGCTTCCTCCAGAAACCCATTATGAATATAAAAAAACTGTTTCCTCCAAAAACTGCCGTTACAGATTCAAGAGCTCCTGCAAAACAAAATTTAAAAAAAAACCTTTAACTCTAATAAATTTTCAAGGAAATGTATGTAATATTTAAACACAGTCAGAAAAATTTGTCGACTTCCTCACGCGTGTAGTTTTACCACATGAATTATAAAAACTATGTTTTATGCAACCTGTTGATACGGTTAAGTGCTTATCTGTACATGCACACGCACACAAACACCTACCCCTTTGAAAGTCATTTGCAAATAGTGTTTTGTAATAGTAATGGTTAACAACTCATTTAATGAGCTTTATATTGCCTGTCTCACCTTATATTTTTCATAAATTATGCAGCCACAATAAAAAAATGTTGACTTTACACGAGCCAACCAAGGCGATCTTGTGAGTGCGTCTCATATACAAAAAAAATTGCAAGATTTTTTTTTCTTGTCTTGTTCACTCTAAACTAAAAGATGAATTGCTTATCATGACTAGGTTGTTTTTTTGCATGATTCACAAGCTATTTTTGGTCCATAACAAAACTGGCTACTGTTGCTATGCCTCACGTGTTTAAATATCTTTTGACAAGAATGGACCAAGACAGAAAAATATGCGCAGTATGCACATGAAATGTTAAGATATAAAAACACAGCTCTAATGCGGCTACATTCCATGGAAAAATACATTTATGAGATGTAAGATAAAAGAGAATATTTGTATTGGTCTGGGTGACAGATATCCAAACACAAAACTTTTAGAAAGCTTCATGAATAGACGACCTTTTCATAAACGTTTTACTTGGGGTGAACAAAGAAAAATGCTGTTTTGACTGCCTTGATAAGACTGTTTCTTTCATAATTTAAACATACATCAACAAAAATGAACAACCTACCTTATTGGAAGAGAGTTTGAAGTTTGTCTTTTGATTAATACTATTTTTTTGGAAGATCCTTTCACTGCTCACGCACACAATAAAGATTTCTCATGTCATCGTCATATCCATCCCTACATTATGTTGACCAAGTCCTTGTCGGCATCACAACCCCATTACTAATCAAAATTCCACAGAAATACCAATCTTTTTTACATTGCTATCATCACAGCCCAGTCACAAACCACCGTTGTAATCTATGTTTGGCTCAAGCTCCAGAGAATTGTGGTGGTCCCCAACCGCTGAACCGTCCAATGTCCACTTTTATCCTCTTCGTTTTCCTGTTGAAGTCCCAAAGAACCAAAAGTTAAAACTTTTTTAGGCCAGACAACAATGACAACATACAATACAAAATCTTAACACAAACACAAAAATATTCCTCACACAATATTTCTGTCACGTAGACATCTTAAAATGGTGTTCATTCCATAAATGGCCATTTACTTTCTTTTAAAAAACAACTAAATCACCCACATCCAAAAATACCCATAAACTTAAACATACAAAGACAAACATCCAAATATGCAAAGATAAAGTACCTTAAAAAAGCGCCTGCACAAAAACCAGCTCACATTTCTTCAAGAAGAGTTAAAGACGGAAACAGGGTAGGATACCTTTTTCCTTTGGGTATCCAGACGTAAGTGGACTTTAATTACGGATTCATATGGGCAAGAAAGCAGAAAAAAACTTGGAAGAAAAAGAACAAAAAAAAACTTACGCATTGCATCAAAAGAAACAAAAAAACTCGGACGGATGGACAGAAGTGAATACACGGTTGAGATAGTTAAGCAAGCACGCAACTTGTTTGTTCTGGCAGAGAGCTTCGCATTGGTTCCTGGGCGAACGAATAAAACAGGTGGAGAGATCGCGAGAGAGTAACCGTTTGTCTGCTCCCTGGTTTCTCTCTTTTCTTGTTGACTGTTATCCTATTTTTTTCAGAGCATCTCATGATTTTGTTTGTTATTGTTTGAGCATGTTTTTTTGTTGGAGTGCTCTTAATTTTTATAAAAAGATAATTAATATTAATATTAAGATAGTAATTAAAAGTGTGTGTAGTATAGTTTAAGAGAGGAAGCTGAAGTAAAACTGGATAAAATTGGGTGAGTTTTTTTGTTGTTTAGGAACAAGGTGGAGTTTGTTTATTTTTTGCGAAGTGATTGAGTGATTTTTTTTGTTGGTTTTTTTGATTTACTTTTTAGGGAGGAAACCTGTTGAAATTTGAAGGAGGCGAAGAAAGAGAATGGATACGTCGACGGATATTCTTGAGGATGATGGGGTTTCTAGAGAGGTGATGATGGAGGAGGATGTTGGGAGTGAAGAAGAGAATAATAGGCCAAGGACGAGGCATCGTGTTGGAGATAATTTCTGGGGGGAGTGGGGATGGAAATGAGCAGATGATGGGGTTAGTGCATGCTACTGTGTATGAGCAGTTGAAGAGCTGGGGAGTTGATTTTGAGTCGCCAACGACGAGGGGTAGAACGAAGGTGAGGAAGTCGAATGCGGTGAAGGGAGGTAGAAGCGAAACAGGGCAACATGTAAGTGGGGTTTTCAAAAAATTTGCTTTTACGGGACATGTTTTTAATGAAATTTGATGTGAAATTCGGGTTTCGTTTTGTTTGAATAACAGAGACCTGTTGCAGTTACATTAAAGCGCTTTCATGTAACTGTTAGAGTGCCAATACTTATAAAGGAGTGCTGTGATTTTTTAAGAAAACATATAACTACGGAAGGAATTTTTCGAAAATCGGGCTCCGCGGCTAGGGTTCAAATTTTAATGGTGACATTTTATTAAACATGCAAACATATATAATACTTTCCCATTTAGATTATGCAGCTAATCGGGATTTCATGTGTTTTATATTATAGCAACGCTTTACATGTTTGGAAAAACAGGAAAATTTCCAGTTCACCACATCAGACACTGCGTTTGACGTGGCAACAGTTTTGAAGCAATATCTACGTGAGATGGAAGCCCCGCTGATTCCGTATGACATACACCATGTCTTTCGCAAGTGCTTGGACGTAGCCCCAGAGAGCTCTCGAGAGGAAGCGATAGTTTTATCTAGCTGTCTTTTACCTGAATACAACATGAACTTGTTGACATATCTTGTCGAGGTAGGTTTAACAAGAATCATTGTTTTCTCAAACTATTGTCATTCTTAAATCCTGTGATTTACCAATGTGATACTTTCTCTCTAGTTTCTGATGGAAGTTGTCGAGAAGAAAAATGAAAACCGAATGAGTTATGAAAATCTCGCAATTGTGATAGGGCCGAATATTATGCCCGTGGAAAGTAAGAAAACCGAGAAGCCAAAGGAACTCGAGCATGAGCGCAAGTTTTTAGACGCTCACATCAAAATCATAGAAGTATGTGGACACTATGAAAATTAAATGATTTCAAACAAAGTTGTCATTTCCTGGGCATTTACTAACGACTGGTTGTGTTTTGTTCTTGTTCCAACTAACAGACGCTTATTCGTAATGGAGAGAAATTAGGCTGTCTTTCCGAAGAGCTTCAGAAGAGAGTTGAGTCTGATTTCTCTGTCCGCGGATCGGAAGATGAGCTTGAGAACGATGGCCTTAGTAGACGTAAGAAACGAAGAAGTGGTTCGCTTACAAGTACGAACAGACTTTCTTAAATATACTTTTATGTTTGAATGAAATTACACGTTCTGTTACTTTTCAGGAGTACTAGGATTTCTGAAAAAGGTGACAAGTAAAACTGGCGACACCCCTGTTGCTCAAACACCCGTTGAATACTCCGATTTTACTCATACACCAGTGATGAAAAATGGAAAGAGGAGATGTCTTGACGAAAACATCTTTTCCTTACAAAAGAAGTAAGCGTGGGATCGTTTGCCCCTAAAGTTTACATGCTCCTGTTTGAATTTCGATTTGAGATTTTTATTCCGTTTCATTTTAATTGAATATTTTCGTCTGTGAATGTGTAGTCGGTAATGTACCATTTTGTGCACGACTGCTTTGTTTTATTTTTTTTATTTTGCTAATTTCGTATCGTTTTGCTTGTTTTTTGTTCGTTATTTGCACTTTCGTACTTCTTTCACCACTGAACCCAGGAAAACCATTCTTGACGGTATTCGGAAGAATGGTTTGCTTACGAAGGATGATGACAAACGATTTTCGCATATCACTGATACACCCAACTCTATTGCAGGGTTTATCACTTGCCCGTCACCCGTTTGCCTAAATCCAAGGTGAAACCTTGTCAATTGTTATTTAAGTTTTGTAGTTGATGTTATGTTTTGTAATTTGTTCAATTTTTTGTTTGATGCATGTTAAAAAGTGGTTGTAGTTACTACTAGAAAATATTCTGCCAAGTTAATACGCGCTGAAGACTGAAAATATATTGTATTGTGCGAATTCTAGTCCAATGATGAAGATGGATTGGAAACAGACTCCGAACGCAGGACGCTTTAAAAATCTCGTGACGCCAAGCCTTCTTCGGAGGAAGGACAAAAATGGCGACTCCAGTAAACACAACACACCATTCTCTGCCCCTTCCAAACCTGTTAAAGCTAAGATTTTGGGGAAAAAGGCGTCGAAAAATAAGACCCCAGTCGCAGTTCCACCCATCGTTTTGGCAGATAATAATGGCGGAAGCGCTCGATCTGGTTCAGCAGGATCAGTGAAACGAATGGCATCAACAATGTCAATCCACAAGTTAGCAAACTCGCCAAGAAAAGTTGCTCGAGCTTCATCAACCAGGATCCCTCGACCAGAGAAACTGAATACGGTTAGAAAAAGTAATAGCTCTTGCCGTTTCCCTGTTGCGTCCCCCAGAGACATTCGAAAAGAGGCTACCATACCGGAAAGATTTAGTAACGTTAGCAACATGAGTGGGGAGTATGTAAGGCTTTCTCCATCGGCACAAGTTAGAGATGAAAAGAATGAAGCTTTCATTGCATCCAAATTATCTTGCTTGGAGGACACTGTCGATCTTCAGCAAGAAAATACCGACTCGGCATTGCGATTGACTCCTCTTATTCAAGAAATCAACACGCTTACATTAACTGCTCAGCAAGAATTAACTCTTTCTGGGTTGAGACGGAAACGACATGTCAGACCTACTATTTTGGAAAGAAGCGCGTCCTCAGTTGAGCGACCCCCTCCAGTTCCAAGTCGTAGCACGCGAAGGCGTAGTTCAGGTGCATCTACGCATAAAGCAAAACTGCAAAGCCCTCAAGATGCAAATATAAACCCAAGACATTCAAGTAGCAAAAGCAACTCGAGCAGTGTTGTCCGCCGTTCTGAATCCATTCGACTCGTTGAAGACAAGTTTAAAAGAGCTTTGAATGAGACTAAAATCATGCGTATTCAATCTGAGCGCTCAGCTCAAGCAAACTCCAGAGTTGTCAGTATTCATCGACGATTTTCAATTCAAGACAAGGGATGCTCACCTTCCCAACGACGAGTCATCAGCAATGCTGCTCGTAGGAGGTCCCATGAGTTGAACAAACAAGCAGCGGGTCTCAAAACTCCTATCGACGATCTTTCCCGATATGGGTTTGAAAATGACTCCATTTCCAGGTCCTCCCCGAACAGATGTACGCTGAAGAGAGGACGACCCAATACGTTAAGATCTGGATTGGCCCGTCCTAGCCCGGTAGCAACTACGCGAAATACATCTGTGACAAATAGAAGTAGACATGAAAGCGACAAGGAAAATGCTGTTGCTGATCCAGAAGTAATTGATCTTCGCCAGCCCTCAGATGGAGACTCATACATGCCAACACCAATGAGACGAATGTCTTCCGTCCAAGAACTCGTTAAACTCATGGAGAAAGGTCAAAAAGGTGCAAAAAAGACGACCTCCGATAGCTCTCTAAAACCAGTGAACAGAGCAGAGTCACAAGGTGTTCAAAGAAGCCTGTCCAGGAGGAACAGCTCTGCTACTAGTTTTGTAAAGCCAATGCCTCCTCCAGCTATAACTCAAAAAGTAATTGACGTTTCCACCCCCAAAATCAGTCGGAAACGAATTAACCCACATGCAGATTGTAAAACAGCTCCGGGATCTACGACTTCAGGGGTGGAAGCATGGGTTCCAGCATCAGACTTCAACTTCGAAACACATCGCAACAAATTTTTGAGTAGGTTGAGCTGTCATAATGAGGACAGGGATTCAATTCAAGCTCTGAAGGCCTTAAATGCCGGAAAAGTGTCGGAAAATGTGAGATTGTTTGATGGAATGAGTCATGTTAGAAGATCACCAGGAAAATCTATGATTCCTCGGTATGTTGGACTTCACAAAACTGAAAGCTTCAGCAAAAAATAACTTATGATGTGTTGTCCTTGCTTTCAATGTGCCTTCCTCCTTGTTTTTAGAATGTAACGAAATTCTACTCTGATCAAGACTCGTTCTAAAATCTGAATTTTCTTTTCTTTGTGTAGCCGCATGTCAAGTGATTACATACAGGCCAAGATATCTTTTTACTCTAAAATGACGCAAGATTACGCTTAAATTAATTATTTACTTACAAAGTATTTTCTTCATTAAAAATATAGGATAAACTGTGACAAACGTTATAAATTTTAAACTAATATTGTTATAAAACCCTTATGAATTTATTAAGTTTCATAGATTTTATTTATAAGATTTATATTCAAAATGAAACACAAAATATGTATCATGTATGAAATGAAAAAAATAAAGTGAAAATGACATAACCGAAAATTAATGCTGTTTGTCAATCCATTGACATGTTTCAGTTTTCGATGGGGCAAATAGTGGTCACTTTTATTCAGGAATATTCGTTTTTTATCTTTTTAACCTTCAAGAGAAAACTAAAAAACATATTTAAGATGATGGGTAAGAATAACTTACTTTAGCTTGAAGATTCACATTCATTCTTTGCGCTTCATACAAATGTACATGAAGTTATAAATATCACTCATACGGTATTACGCGCAGGTTTAAGTAATTACATTATTTTATAGAGATGATTTTACCATATATACAGTGCAACAGCAGACTTCACTTGCTATTGCACTTGATTCCAAAACACACAGGAAGGCTAACTGCTACTATTACACAAAAATTAAAATACAACCAAATATAAAGCTCTAAATATATGTATGAAATTTTCTGCAGGAGATGCACATTAACTCTCATGGATTTATTTAGCCGGGATAGGAGGCAACCACTACTCTAAGTATGTATATAAAACAGTCATCATTTCTTCAGAGTCCACAATGGATCTATTCCGCCAAACGGATCACTCGGTATACCATCAGCGGATTTCTCGGTAAACAAGGCTCCTTTAGCATTTTCAAATGCTATTCGTTTTTCACTAGCGATTTCTTCTGCAGACTTAGGAATCTCCTTAGGTTTCAAGGAAAACGTAGCAGGGTCTAGATTTGTTAGGGAATCAGGCACATCGGCATACACCAATTTCGGTTTCACTTGTCCACTTATCGATGTTAACGACGATCGAGAACTATTCTTTGAATTCGCACCATTGACGGATGATGAGGGGGAATCAGTGGGGATGGGCGTGGGATTTGCGTTTACACCTTTTCCAATTTTAGGGTCTGCCAATAACTTGTCGAGAGTGATTTCTTGAAGAAAATCTTGTGATGCGTTCCGAACGTGAGATGTTTTGTACTTTTCATTTTTCGTTGATACATCTGACAGCCTTCCAACTGTAAATACATTTTTAATACAATTTAACATCTTCCGGACACAAACTTGGGTACTATTTTACAAGGCTTACGTTTCACAAGAAGAGTCTCGCAAAAGTACAACACTGACTGATACACAAATCGAAGATACTCCTTATCGTTCATCACACCTTTCCGTTGTTCGCTAGCCTTCGCAGCAATCTAACAGATATATAGGATGCTAATTAGTGCTTCTCATACGAAAATAACAATAACCGAACATAACACCGGTATATTACCTGGGTCAAGTCAGGTATCTTATGCCTGCAGGATATGGCCCTCAATGCAGCAGACAAGACACAAAACACTCCAGTTTTCCCAACTCCTGGAATACAATGCACAACAACTGGATGTCCTAAGTTACGCTGCTTTTGACAGTACGAGGACACGTCTTGGACAAAGTCTACAAGCGCTGCAGGGTTTGATGGAAATGAACTGCAAAAATATAAGTTTTAATAATAAACTTTCACATATAATTAGGCGCAACATTTATTCTAAGTGTTTAACTTACTGCCCTGTCCATCCAGTGAACTGCAGATGAACAATTACTCTACTTTTGCCTAAATCCCGGTGTGTCACAGATACTGTGCGCTCCACGAACTCTCTTTTTATATTTCTCGTTTGCAGAACAATTTTTAAAGCTTTGTGATCCACAGCCGCATCTTCACCTTTTTCTTTTGGCCAATAAATGTCTTCTTTTAACTGTAAAAAATAGATAATTAATATAATTGCCTCCCTTTCTTGCTCATCGCTATTCTCCGATCAAGAACTTACGTCGACATCACTGCATAAGCAGATTATTGTTTCCACATTTTGTTCCCAAATCATTTGCCAGAAGTCTGCAGCCGTGTCAGGAAGGGGAGCTTGAGTGGCAATTATCGGAAATTTGTCTTCACTTATATCGTTTAAGAAAGAGGCGTTGATGTAGTCATGTCTCGAGTTATCCATGTCGATTGGAACCCTTGTCTGGTCGTATGGCAGAATGTCTGGAAACCGATTTTTTGAACGATAACTTCTAGCAGCCGATACAGATCTTAACACACTTGTAGCGTTCTAAATAGAATTGATAAACACAATTATATATATATGATACATAGTTATTTCCGAGACCCTAATCAATATTCCCAATATTCCTTACCTGTATTTCGATCAATTTCTTCCATTCGAAATCTAAACCCGTCTGAGGCCCATCTGAGGTCTTCATTGACAGTCCATTCACAATATCTTGAAATGCGTTCACTTCTTCTACGAAATCATCAAGCTGTTCTGGATTTAGAATTAGGTCATTGTTGTTAGTTTTCGATCGTCCGCTAATCTTTTCGCCTGTTCTGGGGTTGGCTTCGTAACTAACTTTATCTATGAAACTACTGCTATCGGTAATTGGTAAACTAATGTTAGAATTATTCACAGAAGTTGCATCCATGGTAGACTCTGAATGTGTTGGAGATTGCACAGCAACAGGCATGCTTGAAGAATCAGGTAGTTTGACTGGTGACGGGGTCGCCTCCTGAGGTACATGATAAAACCAAAAAGAGTCTTGTGAAGTAGCAGTCTATGATATTTTGTTGTAAGGGAAGCAGCTTCTAGGCCTAGACACATGATTCAACGATAAAGAAAGGACGGGGATTGAACAAATTGCCGTGAACCATGACAAGATGCTAGAAAAGAACTAAATACGAATGAAATATTATTCATCACTGACCATGTTGTTTCCAGCAGGCGCAGGAGCAAGCGGAGCAACGTTTGGCATCACGTTAAAATCTATGTCCGACAACAGGTCCATATTGCTTCCTCCCCCGGCTGACTTGTTTGCAGCAAGGGGAGCCGGAGCTGGAGATGGATAAGCAGTTTGTTGTTGTGCAACTTGGGATTGTTGATATGACGGTTGAGGTGCTTGAGGTGCTCCATTATTATAGTACGACTGATTTTGCCCGCTGTACTGCTGTTGATATTGCTGATTTGTATACGCTTGTTGCTGAGGATCAGGAGCAACTGCCGGTTGTTGGGACTGGGAGGGTTGCTGCTGCTGCTGCCACTGTTGTTGGGGATAACCCGGGTACTGATTGTTAGCTGGCTGCTGTTGACCATAATTTGCCTGTGGTTGCTGATAAGATGTGGGTTGAGAATAATTAACCTGATTCTGCTGTTGTTGGGGATATGATGTGTTTTGATTGTAGTTTACTGAAGATGGGAAAGCTGTGCTGATGTTGTTCGTGGGTGGAACCTGAGATCCAACATATCCCTGATTTTGTCTGACATATTGAGCAAGGAAGCTGTTTGCTGGGTTGTAGTCCACGTTCGCTGGATGATTAGAAGTGGGTGGTTGGTTACTTTGCTGCTGTTGTTGTTGTGGGAAATGTGATTGGACCGAAGGGGAACTCTTAGGGCTACCTGTAGCGTTGGCTGGACTAGGTTGGATTTGCGCCGATGGAACTTGCGAAGGAGTGGCTGTCGTACCAGTACTGTAGGTAGCGTTGGTTACAGTATTTGCTGTTGGGTGATACACAGGTGAATAATACGATGAGGGGGGGTTAGCCTGCTGAGGGTGTGAAGCCTGTGGTTGTGACGTAGAATTTGGTGGCGTTGGGGCTGGCGATGGATAATGCGCAGCTGGTCCACTTGAATCGGTTTGCTGATATCCACTAGGGCCTGAATACGACAAAGGAATGCCGTAAGATGAGCTATACGTATTTCCTGAGTCAGCGTGAGGCTCTCTACCGTAGGGATGATGTCGTGAGGAATAAACGGGAGTAGAGTATGAGGAGTTGTTCATTGTTGATACTCCATGATAGGAGGTCGGATTTGGTGTGTAAGAAGTCATTCTTGAATCTGGGGTACTGGAAGGATACTGTTGCATGGGCTGCTGAACTTTTTGCTGTTGATAGTTGAATTGTTGATTTTGAGGTGCTAAATTTTGGGGTTGAGCTGATGAGTTTACATTCGATGATGGCATTGACGAGGACGCTGGTGCTGAAGGAGGTGCGTAGCTTTGAGGAGGCACAGCACTTACAGGTGGTGCTGTGGGGTTAGCATAGTTTTGATTTTGCAAAGGACCCGACCCTGAACCAAGAGACGGCGCTTGAGGGGCAGCATAATTTTGAGGAGGAGGCGTAGGATAATTTTGTGTCGGAATATGCGTTTGTGCAGTAAACTTTTGCGGCGACATTCTAGAAGGTACATTTTGTGTAGCTGGACCAGCATAGTAATTGCTCGATGAAACAGTTGGGGGTGCAGGATTAGTTTGGGACGGGTTATAATTTTGTGGATTGTAGTAACTCATATTGGTATTTTGGGCATTCACCGCAGCTTGGCCAGCTTGGGGTTGAGGATAGTATCCATAATTATTGTAAGATTGTGGTTGCTGTCCTTGTGGATACGATGGATAATTACAAGCTGAGCTATCTTTGCCAGCATCCTCAGAACCAACGGGAGCAGGGCGGACGCCCATATGAGGATTCACAGGGGGTGGTGTGGACGAGTTCATCGGATTTTGGATCTG
>VICI01003508.1:0-13078 GCA_019593645.1 Akabosia matsudoensis | reverse complement strand
TGAAGAATTAGTTGTTGTTTCTTCTGTGCCTACCATCACACGAAGTACTATAATCTCATTGTTATTTGGCAAGAATAGTACACGTTTTAGTAACTATGAAACATTTGCTAAAAATGTCGTGTAGAACTGATACAGACCTCGTACCTTGTTTATTTTTATTTTTGTTTCCAAGTTTTACTTAGGACTGCGCAACGAAGTATAATTTCGAGAACCAATGAAGTATACTTTTTTTCCCAGAAAAAACATAAAAAAAAACAAAACCTGGATAACCGTGTTGGGCTATTGATGTTATTATCTGTTACTACGAAGTCGCTTTTCTTTTATTAACCGTGATACTCCCCTAAAAACAGTCAAGAAACATGCCTTGGGAACTTTACCATTCTGCCTAACCTCAAAGTTTACAATACACAAGATTTTCTCTTTTTCAAGCTCCAAGCCTGTTGAATACATACACGTTACATATTATTATATAACAAAAGTAAATGCTACACAAAAACAATATTTTACAATTCAATCGTTCTAGGCATGGACTGGTTAGTATCAAACCGTTACAACCAAATATTTACATGTATCTTATGTTAGAATCTTTGCATATATCACTCAGACAAATTTATGTATAACAATTCATTAAACCGTACATTCGGATAATAACATGCTAATGTCAATTTATCATTAGGCGAACCAATCCAAATTTGCAAGAGCTCGTATATAAATATTCGTTATTGAAGGCGAAATACATTTTCGCAATCATGAACCTATTGTTTTAAAATAAAGTAGCAGGTGAATACAAATTCTGAATCAAATTAGTTTGTAAATCTGAGTTAAACCCCATAGAAAAGCTTTGTACCTTTCAAACAGCTTTCTTCACAGGCGGTCTAAGGAAAGCATTTATTCCACCATTCCAATGACAGATTATAAGTGTTTATAACTACGTTCTTTGCTTTCAAAAATGTTTGATCTCGCTGAGTAAGCCAAAATTTAAGTATCTAAAAAATACTATTTTATCAACTTTAAAACAAAGTGGCATTTTGCGTAAACTTGTTTTTACCAGTGAACATAGAAGATAAAGTCATATCAAGGAGGTCTTTGGGAAGCCGGAGTAATAATCATCAGAAGCCATTATTCTCTAAAATATTCTGAAACCAATGCTAAAATGTTTACGTATTCCGTGAAAACAAAAATTAACCTTTAGAGGACCGCTTCAATTACATTTTTGGAGAAGTCTACTAAGACGACTAAATGAAGCTGGTGTTAAAGCTACCGACACCATTTGACATAAGGACCGTGACAGGATTATTTTAGAAATGGGCTTTCTAATCGAGAAACTCCGATCTGAAGTCTTTGATTTTAAGTTTCTTTTTCTGTGTAAGGATTACATCAATTTACACAAACTTAACTCCTTCGAAATTCTATTCTGAATTCTATTCTGACTGACTACAATCATTCTATAGCCAAGTAGGCCGGCGGAGGCCTTATTAATAGCTTACCATCAAGGAGGTCTGTGGGAAGCTGGCGTCAATATTCGCCGCAAAACATTGCCTGTCAATATTTACGTAAGATTACAAGTAAAAGTAAGTTACTGGCAGAATGTACGCCTAAGTTAACTTTTCCCGAATTATAAGTTAAAATGCAAGGAGTTTAAGTTTGAAAAAATCTCGGCTATCGCACACCAGGAAAACCCTCAGTATATTCTTTAAAGCTAAATGATTTTGCAATACATTTTGTAAAATCTTCATTTCTCTTTGGCGTATAGTTTCTTTTTCGTGACAAAAAAAAGAATCCTGCCTGCAACCTCCATTTCCGTATGCTACAAACGGCTGCGTTTAGACTGGAGGCTGACACCGCTGCTCATTATAGATTCCCCCTCCAGTCCCACTAGTTTCCACCACTGCATGATGGCAGGTAGAGAGAAGGTCGACTCGATTTGGCATCGCTTGTGAACAAAGATGTCATTTAGAGATGAAATTATTGTTGAGGATGAACTTGTCGACGTGAGTAAGACTCAGGAACGTACACAAGTATCGTAGCTGGTTTCTGTTAAAAAAACATTTTAAAAACAGAAATGAGTTTAATTAATCAAGAAAAAGTTTCAATGAAGGCCGTTCCCTTATACTGCTGATTTAAATGGATATAAAATATGATATATCAACTTACAATCGTTTTCGCGATAACAATTTGACTGCACTTAACTGTTTGCATCGCAAACTTCACCGGGTTACGAAACATGATTTTTATAGGTTAACAACAAGCGACGAGGTTGAAAAAGTTTTGCATGTTTGTAATTGACAAACGTAAACGAACTTGCGAGGTTCCTGAAGAGAAACCTCTCTCCATTGCACCTGCACTCAGACTGAGCTTTACTGGATACAAATGTTCTGAAGGAAAGGACGAGTTTAGTAAAGACCCGTTAGTTATGAAAGTTGCGTGGCTTAGTCTTGAAGGTAAAAATAGTATGCCATAAGGGGCTCTTAAAGTTCATTCACGATTATTCTTCGATTCACGAAGGAAGAAAAGGTTGACATTATGGTTACGAGTATGCACATTTTCTTGATTATGAAAGAGAATTTCTCTCTGCTGTATTGTACTTTACAAGTCACCAGAAACCAAAATAGTATAGTACAATTTTAGATAGGAAAGCTGCTGATTTGCATATCTTTGTGACCTTCTTTGAACCTGTACGAGTTCACCATCCCTTCTCCAAGGACTATTAATATATCAAAATAGGTCAGAGGTACCAACAACGATGAAAGCAGCTTATTGATGGCATGCTGTTGTTCCCAATGTTGGTTACTAAACTAATCTCTAAGAATGATTTTTTAGCCATTCTTAGGAGTACCTGCATAGGTACATGCAGTACATTCTTAGGAGTACATGCTAGTGTTAAAATTTCAAGTTTGTTGCAGTGTTCTTCAAAGACATTGAAAATTTTTATTAAAACTTGGTCCTGGTGCCTTTTCATAAAGGTAAAATAAGATATACAGTTTTATGGAACCCTTTATCGGACATGAACGCGCATACAGGTAATGGAGGAGAACTGGATTCTATTTTTAAAATAAGTTGATATGATGTTGCAAAATTGGAATAAAATGCTTGAATTCAGAGAATTCCGTATTTTATTCGAACATTGAATTTATTGAATTGAATGAAATTCTATCGTCTTATATTTAATCACAACATTTTTGGTTTTGATTACATATTTTACTTGATTCTTCATTATGACTACGAGTTAGGGGATTTATTTTTTTAAAAGATGGTAAGTAAGAACATTAAGCAAGCTTTAAACTCGTGCTTTCTAATATTATTTTGTCAATAACAAGTTAATAGTAATTGACTTCTGTTTCCTCATTAGCAGGATCTAGCAAATTATTCGACCAAGGGCCAAATTTGGATGCGACTGGGCACTTCAGATTATGCGTCTAAAATTTTGAAGTTACGAATACAAATATTTTGAAAAAATAGGAAAAATTTCCTACGGTAAATACACAATAATTGAATTTAGGAAGCTAGCAGAACAGTACTATTTTCAGCAAATTTAAGCGCTTTGAGAGCATTTTTCAGTTTTAATCTTTTAAAATCCCCCCAGAGTTGACAAATTTTTGGAAACCTAGACAGTTTTTGCATGAAATGAGAGAAAATGTGCAATATTATGTGAAATTGTGCGAGCGGTCCAAAAGAATGCGAAATTGTGCGATTCAAAATTTCCAGAATTGCATCATTGAGCTTGACTATCGCTCTAGCTACAGAATAGCTGGACATTCACACAAATGCATTTCATGATTCAAAAACTTTCAAATGATGCGGTTGCTCGTCCCTGCCCATCAAACAAACCTACACCGCACCGTGCGTAGTTCACATTTGTCACAAGATATTTTTGTAACGCTTGTGATTTCTAATGAAATTGTCTGGAAACAAAACGGTGACAACATCCGACCATGCATTAAATCATCTGGACCATAGTGTAAAAAGATGCATCCATAATTAAATCAAAGAACAAATAGATAGCGTAGGAACTTAAACAAATATTAAATCATAAACAACTTCATACTCGTTTTATATATCCGTGGTGCTGATTTATCCTAATAAAATCCTTGCCTGAATTTCAACCGAAATCGGATGTCCATTATAAAGCCTTCTTCAGACGCCACGTATAATACCCTTTTTTTGTTTCTTTCATAACTTTTTGACAATTGCTAACAATTCGACTGCGTTTCTCATAACCGTTAAGCTTGGACAATTTTTCAGACTGTGTAACATTTCGTTACCAATGATATAAAGAACGAGATTCAAAAATATCTAGGATCATAATTTCGGGAGATTGTAAATACTATTTCCAATCTACCTATTTGTTAATCCATCTTTATTTCATGATTCATGATAATGTTCCAAGTTGGGCGAAAATGTTGCGATGGTAAAACCAGTGCATACATTTACGAGCGGATGTGTTGTAACATCGCTGCAAGCCATCCGCTGCCTGGCAAGAAAGCAAGATGTAAATAACAAATCATATGGTTGAAAGTCGTCGCGCGTCGTGAATTCGTGAATCTCAGCAGTTCAGAACCCAGTTTTCCTTTTCAAAATTAATTGGTTATAAGGATGATGTATTTTATAAAAAATTAGAACTAACTACCTAAAGGAAAGGAATTTTGGGGAAAGGTTTCTAATGACAGATGGAGTCAGAAGTTGCATCGAGTGAAGAAAAAACCAAAGTTGGTGCAATGTTCCTTTCAGAGTAATATTTAACTGCTTTTAACATAGTAGAATATGAAATTGCTATTCTAAACTCTGATTGTTGGCCTTTTTCTGTTTTTAAAGGACTTTGACCAAAGGGGGAAGAAAGTTGCAACACAGAAAGGTCAAACCGCCCGCGGCCTTGCAGTCGCTGTTGCGTCCGGGGACGACGAGGACCTCCAAACAGTCAAGGAACAATGCCGTACCAGTCGGAAACGCAGAGGAGGTTCTTCAAAGAGAAGTCTGCAGCAAAGCCAGCGTGATCGCGTAAGAGGCAGAAGACACTATGCCGAAAAGCGTCGCAAGTTTCTCGAGCTCACCTCAGCCGACACAGAGGAGGCTCAGCAAGCTCTTGAGGCTTATCAAGCTCGAAGGGCGGAGGTGAATCAGAGGAACAAGGAGCGACGGCACCAGATGAAGACTCAAGACCCTGAAAAGTACCGCGAGTACCTGGACAAGACCAGGTCATACGGGCTGGCAAAGAGAGCACTTAGGACTGAAGAGGAGCGAGAGAAAGCCCGGCGAGACCAGTGGTTTTCGAGAAAAGCCTTTAATGCCAGACTGGACGAAGACGAACTCATTAAACGTGCCAAAATCAATCGGGAAAGAATGAAAAGAAGTGAAAAGGAAAGATGGAAGGACGCTACGGAAGAGGAATTGGCTGTGAGAAGAATGTATATCAATGTGAGCAGGGTGAAATTGAAATTAAAGAAACAGCTTGTGGCTCAAGGTCTGGCTGCAGAGGAAATAAAAAGAAGAGTTGACGAGTTGGAGGTAGCATGGTGGAAGGAAAAGTGTCCAAAGGGAAAGCCAGATATTAAAAAGAGAAAAGATGTAACTTTTTCAAAGCTAAAGTGGCTACCTCCGCCTCCTCCTCAACCTCATCCAGAGGCATGTGGGGAGGAAAAACAAGAATCCGCACAATCTGAAGGGACAGCTGCTAATGATGACGTTGGAGGGAAGTTTGTTTGTGTTAAATGTGCACCGCCAGTTCACAAGTCATTCAAATCCAAGAAGGATTTGTATAAATCATGTCAGGGAGATCCACCCCTTGAGTTATTTTGTTTGCTTCTTGTGTGGTGTGCTAAAGTATTCTAAATCGTCGTTGGAAGCTCATGTTAAATTTTGTGATAAGTAGGAGCATTTTACACGCGCATTTAATGTCAATTAAACATTTCGAAACATTAGCAGTTCAGTGGCAATTTAAACAAAACAGTGACAGTTCAGCTTATATCTATTTGAATATGCTTTGCTTTGATGCAAAAAACAGCCGCTCTTGTTTCCTCCTGACAAAATATACCAAAAACCAAATCGCAGTTGTCAATACTTACATTCGGGTAAAGTCATAAGTGCGTTTTTGCAATTTTTATATGTGCGGGGCCGCTCATACGTTACGTTCTCCAAAAAAAACATTCTTCGCTGTTGTGTGCTAGAAATTTTTATTCACTCTTGTTGTTCCAGAAAATAAACCGCGATAAAGTTCCTTATAGAAGAGAATTTGCCTTTAGATGCCTATCTGTTGATTATGTGTTGACATGTAGTCAGAAGACGTGAACAAGTCTGCTGCTGAACGCTTATTGCGATGTTTTCTCTTTTGCAACCGTTTTGCAAACAACAAGTTTTTTTATATGCATCTTGCTGGCTTAAGCGTCGTACTAGCTCATCATGAGTCACGGTGTTGGTGTTGAGTTAGGTCAGTTTCAGTACGCATTTTCGTGCAGGCAGAAATCTCTCGGAGCCCTTATGAACTGCAATTTTAATTCAAAGTCTGTTACTTTCTCAAAAATGGAGCCAACACGAAGGTCAGCTCCACATGACTCCATGCCAATACTCCTTACACACGAAGAGGATAAGTTAGTAAAAGTGAAAAAGATTTTAACTGGCTTTTACGTTATACTAATTGTAAGTTTTAGAGAAAAAAATACCTTTTGCTTGTACTAAACCGCAGATCACTTATTTTGTAAAAAAATTGCTTTGGTTATTGCCAGGTACTTGGAATTGCTCTGATCACCACGGGAACGGATGTGATAATACAGTTCAATGGATATTTTGGAGGCATTGTTGACTTGAGTGCTCGCGGCTTTTCCAACTTGGCGATCAACTCGATTGTAAATGGAGTTTTTCAAATTCTCTGCGCCGTGTTTGGATTTTGCGCGTTCTACGTGGGTTGTCGAAAGACAATTGTACAAGTAAGGGAGCCTTTTTTTATGATAAGATGAATATATTCGTAAGTACGTATATTTAAGTTTATATTATAGATATATTTAACAATTAAATATGTTTTGAACCCCGTAGGCATCGACAGTTGCAGGCTTACCCCTGATTACTGGCTTTATATTCTGCTACGTTGCAGTGAATCTCCAGCGGAGTCTGAACGTTGTTCTGAGCTATGACCTAGAAAGGTCAATCAGGCTGTATGACATGACAGGAAACAAATCGGGGCGTGAGGTCTCTTGGGATGAGCTTCAAAGCAAGGTGTCGTATTGCAAACGTGAACTATTTTAAAACTGAAAGTACAAATATTATTTAGTCATACGTTTATTTTTCGTGCTAGATCAAATGCTGTGGCGTTCAGAACTACACAGACTGGGCCTATCTAGAGTCTGCCCCTGAGACGCTGATTCATTCCAGAGTCATGCTGCATCGAAAGCAACCCTCAAAACTGCACTGAATCAGTCACAAAAGCGAATCTGAATGATACCGAACACGTCAAGCAGTTCATTTTCATGGACGGGTGTGCCGAAGCCGGGGAAAATAAGTTCAGCCGAGGGTACTGGGGACTGTTGACAATTGTTCTAGGGCTGACAATGGTGGTGAGCATAAGTGCACCTCAGAGAGTTCGTGACCTGAGGACCCTATTTTACGATTGAGGGGATTCAAATTGAACGGTTTGGTAAAGAAATGCATAGAATGGATAGAAAATGTTAAAGACAAACGGCTTGAATGCTCTAAAACTAGGTCAACTACAATAAAAAAACTTATTTATAAAAATCCACGTCCTCTTTCTTTTCAAAAACTCAAATTCGTACCTCTTTTTCATTTCACAATCGCAGTGGCCAATAATAGTACTAAACAAAATGTAGGCGTGGTCTTTTGAGCTTTAGTCGTCACTGAGAGGTGAACATGAGTAGTGAACGCTGTGCTCTGATTCTCGGGTGCATAGAATTGAGCGCTTGAGAATCTTTTAAAAACACTGATGGGTTCATAAATTGTTTATTACATATAAAATCTGCAACTTTTTTGAGAAAGTATTTGAAGAAGAGATCTTTTATTGAAATGGGTACTGAGCATGAGGCAAGGAGGTAAAAGCAAACTGGGAGGCGGGGACAACAACACGTCTGCTACTGAAAACCTTTTGGTGGATATGATGACGTCCTGTTGAAACTCCAAGTGTAATGGCGTAAATGGAGCCAATAGGACGCTTGGGAGAACGCCGAGCTATTCCGTTAAAATGGAGGAAAAACGATAAAGAACCATGGAAAGTCAAGTCAAGGTTATGAGAAGAAAAAGAACGGTCGGAAAAGGCGGTGGACAATTTTATAAGCGGAATGATTTCGGATAATAAACTACGCGGCAATACGACGGCAATAATAACTGCGAAAAACTACTCATCTCAGAAATTCAATGAAAGTAACAAAAAAAATATTAATATAAATATAACAGAAAAGCAGCCTTGAAATTTGTTGTGGGAGAGTTCACGAGTGACGTTCCAAAAAATAGCTGAATTCCATTCTTTGCTTTTTGCTTCTCCTTTTTCCTTTCGTTTGGCATTTCAATCTACGTCGTACACATGAAAATCTCATGCGCAAATTGTGAGTCATAATTTTTTCCAGCTTGTCTTTTCACATCAGTTGCAGTCCGACTCCAGTCCATATCTAAAATTTGTTTATTAATCAAAACTCAAAATGGACCCGAGAACCCCAGTTTCAGCTCCAATTGATTCCACACCAATTCTCCACTCGCCGATGATTAACATCACGGAGGAGCTCAAAGTGCGCAAAGTTAAAAGGATTTTAGCCGGCTTTTACATTCTACTACTTGTAAGTAAATTTAGCACCCGAAAAGACTTTTACCCGCCGTGTACTGATTTGTATTTTTGATTTATTTAATACATTTTGTTCGCAGATTATCGGGATTGCCCAAATTTACACAGGGACCAATGTTTGGATCAATTTCAATGACGATTTTGAAGGACTTGTTGACCTGGATACTCGGGGCATTTCAAACCTGGCGATCACTTCAATTGGCAACGGAACCTTTCAAACTATCTGTGCGGTGCTCGGATTTTTCGCCTTCTACTTGGGTGACCGGAGAACAATCGTCAAAGTAAGAAGAAAAAGTTTTGTGACCATTTTTGAAGGTTTTTCTTTGAAATAAACAAATTTACTTGAATCCTTTAGGCATCCACAGTTGCTGGCTTACCTTTGATCACTGGCTTCGTCTTCTGCTACGTTGCTATGAATCTCGAGCGCGCTTTGCCCGCTGTCTTGAGCTATGACCTTGAGGAGTCAATTAAGCTCTACGACGGCACAGCTCCCGAATCTGCTGCTTGGGATGACCTTCAAAGCCAGGTAAAGAGTTCAAATCGCTAAAAAAATCCTGAAAGATAATTTGCACAGCTTTAATTAATTTTTGTGACAGGTCCAATGTTGCGGTGCGCAAACCTACACAGACTGGGCTTATCTGGCGTCGGGGCCAGCAGCCGGATTCATTCCAGAGTCATGCTGCCTCCAAGGAATCTCTGAGGGTTGCACTGGATCCATCACAAGAGCGAATCTGAATGACACTGAACATGTCAAGCAGTTAATTTTCGTAAAAGGATGCGTCGAAGCCGGGGAAGGTTTGTTCGGAAGAGGATATTGGAAGGTCCTTACCATTGTCACGGGTTTTACTATGCTCTCGAGCATAATTGCCCCGAATCGAGTTCGCGTCTTGCGAGAAATCTTTTATGATTAAGTTTGAGGGGTGAATTCGTTCGATTGAAAAGAAGTATCATTTCTCCACTCATGCAGCAGTTGACGACTGTTCTGGGGCGCCAATGGTGGTGAGCATCAGTGCGCCCAGAGAGTTCATGAACTGAGGAATTTTTTTTTTTCAGGGTCAAGGGGCATTAAATTCAGTAGTTCCGTACACAAAATACATGCAAAATGTGGCTAGAAAATATTTATGACAAATGACAATTCGAGTTTTTTTAACCTGGAATATGTAAAATTGTCCAATGTTTTAGAAATAGGTTGATTGCAATAAAAAGAATATTAAATGATAAAATTATGCTTGAACTTTCATTCACAGCCTTTACCATTTTGTGTATTTCACAAGCGCAGCACAGCGGTCAATCATTGACCTTCAACCTTAGATATTAAACATGAACGGCTGTTTTGTAACGCGACTGCAGCCCAGCCGATTCAAATTGCGACCTGAAGTAAATAAATAGAATCAGATGGTCATTTCTACTCTCATGTTCGGTCATAGTCGGTCATAGGCACAATCGTTATTCCCGTCATCATATTTTATTTTATTGACTTGTTTGTTCAAAGCGTTGGTAGATCGATTTATCTTTTACAGTGTTTATGTTTGAACGAAAGGATCTGTAATTAAAATGGGTGCTACACATGGGATACTGGAAAAAAGCGTGCTGGAGAGTGGAAGCAATTAAATGCCTGTAACCTAAGAAACCTGGGCTGGCGCTTGGCGGTGAAGCCATGGTTGAACTCGAAGAAGAATCACGAAAATAAATGGGACGAATAGGATGTTACGAAGGACCTGACCTGGGCTATTGAGACGTCATTAAAATGGAAGAGAAAGGAGAAGAAAATAGTGAAGGTCAAGGCTAAAACAACTAAAAAAGCTACCGGAAGTGAACTCAATACTTGTCAACAGCACGCAAATACCAGGGCAGTGTCTACGTGAAAATTCTCCCGGGAATGCTTGGAATGCAATGACATTAAAATGGTAGGAAGCAAAAAAGCAGAACAGCCTGGTGAATTGGATTGTGGAAGAGTTCACGCGTCACGTTCCACGAAACAAAGCAAATTGCCTTCTAGCTTGTTGCTTCTTCTCCTCTCTTCCTCCGTTTGGCATTTCATCCAGTGCAAAAACTAACGGATTTCAATCTACGTCGTACGCACGAAATTCTCATGCGCATATTGCTAGTCAATTTTTTTCCTGCTTGTCTTTCAAGCAACATCAGTCGCATACGGTGGTGCTTCTAATTCCGAAAATCCAGTCCATAGTTAATATTCATTAATGTATCAAAACTCAAAAATGGATCCAATAACCCCACAATCAGTTCCAGTTGATTCCACACCAATTCTCCGCTCACCAGCCATTAACGTCACGGAGGAACTCAAAGTGCGCAAAGTGAAACGGATATTAGCTGGCTTTTACATTTTACTAATTGTAAGTCAGACAATATTCAGTTATCAAACCACTTTTCCAGATTATTTATTTTGCGATTTATTAAAACCAGATTACTTTTATTTTAATTTCTTCAAAGATTATCGGAATTGCCCTGATATTTACGGGAACTGATGTGTGGATCAATTTCAATGGCTACTTTGGTGGACTTGTGGACCTGAATACTCGCGGTATTTCAAATCTGGCGATTAATTCAATCGTCAACGGAACCTTTCAAGTGATCTGCGCCCTGCTGGGATTTTGCGCGTTCTACCTGGGCGGTCGGAGAACAATTGTCAAGGTTGGGGAAAAAATTTGGTGGCTATTTTGTGTGTGTTTTATTTTTCTAAAAGGAATACAAATATTTGAATCCTATAGGCATCTACAGTGGCCGGATTACCTTTGGTCACTGGATTTATCTTCTGCTACGTTGCTTTGAATCTCGAGCGCGCTTTGCCTGCTGTTTTAAGCTATGACCTTGAGAGGTCAATGAAGCATTATGACGGCACAGCCCCCAAATCTGCTGCTTGGGATGACCTTCAAAGCCAAGTAAAGACTTCAAATCGAAAAAAAAAATCGTTATAGATAATGTGCGAAATTTTAATTAATTTTTGTGATAGGTCCAATGTTGCGGTGCGCAAAACTACACAGACTGGGCTTATCTGGCGTCGGGGCCAGCAGCCGGATTCATTCCAGAGTCATGCTGCCTCCAGGGAATCTCTGAGGGTTGCACTGGATCCATCACAAGAGCAAATCTGAATGACACTGAATTCGTCAAGCAGTTTGTTTTCATGAAAGGATGCGTCGAAGCTGGAGAAAGTTTGTTTAGCAGAGGGTACTGGGTGGTTTTTGACCATTGTCACGGGATTTACAATGTTGTCCAGCATAAACGCCCCAAACCGCGTTCGCGACTTGCGAGAAATATTTTATGATTAAGTTTGAGAGCTAATTTGATAAATTAAGAAGACATACCAATTATGTACGCATGTACCTGACGTACAAGGTAAAAATATTTAGGAAAGAAATCACAGTTTTCTGTAAAAGTAATTTTCTTGTGTTCTCTCCCAAAGATCTCTTTTTGTAAAGTATTATGAGTAAAGATTTGAACCTAAGTCCAGATTATATAATGGACACTGGCTTTGATTAGATTTACATAGTTTGATAGAATTCCAAAAATAATCTGTAGTACAATAATGCATTGATTGTTCTAGATGTAGTTTCCGCACAATGCAAATCTTACGATTAGGGCATACAATATACTTGGTAATAGTTAATTCCGTTTTCAAATAAAGTGTTGAGATCGTAAACTCAAATGTTATAATATTTTGGGCATATTCATTGAAAATGCTTTTTATACATTATTTACATATCACACATTTTATAAATCATGAGAACAAGAACGTCGGCGAACTCGTATGTTGCGGATGTCGTTATATAACGACGTATTATAAAGACATTTATTTAGTGTATTGTATTTATTTCCTAAATACAGAAAAAAGCGTTTGAGAACCACTCCAATTTCATATGAACGCGTTTGGATTATTTTATGATTAATAAAGCAGCTTTCGCTACTTAATAAAAACATTTTTTTTTGTTAAAAAACAATTACAAAGAAAATTCTATTGATTTAACACTGACGTTTAGTACCACTTGTAAGGGAACTTGAACTCTCACAGGTTTTTTTTCTGCTCAGATGCTATATAACTCAGCCAATTCCTCTCCACTGCTGTCATCAGCTCCACCACATTCTAACGTGTTCCCTCCTCATCTCCTCCCGCCTCATATCCTCCCTCCGCATCTCCTGCCTCCTCATCTCTTCCCTCCTCTCCTCCGACCTCTGCTCAGCCCTCCTTTCCTCTTCCCTATTTCTCTCTCCTTCTCTTATCAACTGTTCCCTCCTCTCCTGCCTCCTCATCTCTTCCCTCCTCTCCTCCCACCTCTGCTCAGCCCTCCT
>VICI01003507.1:0-13089 GCA_019593645.1 Akabosia matsudoensis | reverse complement strand
TTTCACATTTTAAAATATCCTGAGCTCTCATTTTGTTTGAATTTGAATCGATTTACTGAAAAGAATAAGCCATGTTACGTAAATAGGGAGATATTTCTTGAGCATTTCAAACAACCTCTTATACTCGAACTAGTTTAGAAAATATTTTATTAAGAGTAAATATGGAGATATATCTTGAGCTCCCTGTACATAGTACTCTACATACATACTTTTCAATGACGTATTCTACCGTGGAAGTTGTAATGTAAACTTGAATGATGCAAACACATAATAAATAACTCGCTGGGAGCACATGTTTATCAGTAAACACAACAACACTTTGAGCTATTTTTGAATTCAAAGAATGAAGAAACGTCGAAATTTTAGAATCATTTGTCGCCTGTGTACAGTACGTCAAAAGTAATTGTAATAGTAAGAAATGCCATTTGATACGTTAACCTGAACTCTGTTTCAACACATCGTTCGGAGTAAACTTTTGCAATCGCTTTTAAATTCTACTTTTGATGTTTGTTACACTTTCCCAAGAATTCTTTAAAAAAAGTAAATATGAACCTAGCTGCAAACCAGTCCGTTGCACCCAGAACTCTGGAAGTGGTAAAAGCGTACTTGTGAAATCATGTGCACAGTACTTTGAAGAACACGGAGGTTCGATCGAAGAGCTCCATCCAAAGTCTTACTTGTTGAACTGGCACCTTGGATAAACAAAAACATCAGAACCAAAACTGGTCGTACCATGTTTGTACGTACTATGCACGTACAATTGTGTGCACATATTACAGGCTCTATTGACATATGGTTTGAAAACATGGTGCCTGAAAATGCAAGGTGTCTGACTTCTATTAAATAAGGCCGATTAAAATTCTGTTTTCACGATGGATTTGAGGTAAATATATCTCCGTCCTCTACTTTAACACGGTGCTGAGATTTCACGAATAAACATCGTTTCAGACAATCATAATCGCGATCCTGTAAATTGGTTTTCGCTACTTCATGCCTGGCTCTTCCAGATTCATAAAAACTACACTCATCTACGAGGCAACGATAACTATGAAAGTTAAAAACCAAGTTCCTTATGAGATCAGTAACAACAGCAACTCTGCAGTTATGACATCCTTCGCAACGTCTACCGCTCTTAATGGAATGTACCTGAAGTGGAATTTCACCATTTTGATTGCATGCTCCCTCTTGTAATGAGTTAATGGACCTTTTCTGTGGTATGCATGAGACTTACATTTCCTCCTTGGTTTGCAAAAGTACCCACGAAGATGGCGTTTACTCTACAGATGTATCTCGTAGTTTTCTACACCTGGAAATCCCTCGCTTCAGGATTCGCATTAGGACATGAACTAACTAGCGGGCACCTGATCGCCAATAGGATGGGATGGGATGATCGAGTTTAATGTATATGTTGACGATTACAATAATTGTGGCATGAATCTGGTTAAAAATGTGCCTAAAAAACTTATCCTTATTTTTTTCGCATATTTCTTGTTTTTGATACAATTTTCAGCACACGCATACGTGAAAGAACAATTCTACAATATCGATATCACATGCATTATGGAGGAATGGAATCTTGAGTCCACTGGCCATGCACTCCATTGAACATGATGACATGTTTGTGTACCAAAGTACCAACTGTACTTTATAAAAATGAAATATTTTGACTACATACTCTTACACTCAAATCCAAGTGCAGGCCTCTGCGAAGTACCGTCAGGAAATAAAATCCAAATTTGATGCCAGGATGTATTACCGTTAATATTTTGTCGACAGATGGATCTCCATTCCTGTGTAGCTTTGTTTGCATGTGCAATATATAAATGTGCGATGCACAAGTACATCAAATTTACATGCATGCATCGTATTCATGCATGAATAAATGTTTTGTTAATCTGCCTCATAAATTTTAATCATAATGTTAAACTAATGCAGTCTATTAGGTAAGCGAGTCTCAAATTTACAAATTAAAAATTTTCATTCATGCCTCGCTTCGGATCAGTGGTGCAGTACGTCTACATGAGATACATATTATTTTAAGAAATGGAGTTAATCATGCTTATGACAGCGCATCCTCCTATGCTTTATCGTATTCAGATAGCACCTTTCCAATTACAGTTTTGCTCAGGAATGTATGGCTGAGCTTTAAACGGGTACCTAGCAGGTCTGCTGTAGTTGTCAGTTGCCCATTTTGGGACGCCTGGTAGTACCTTTAGTCCAGGTCGTGACCTTCGATCTTGTCTTGCATCCTGATAAGATAAAACTCGACTACAGTCAGCAACGTGAGGATGAGTTTCATGGAATCTTTTCAACTCCTCTCTTCTAGTAGATGTCCAATCGACGTAGTTATCACTAATTTCTTTCATAGTAAGCCCTGCCAATCGTTTTGGCTCTGTTGCAACCCAATCCAATTCATCGACATCCCACGTCGCGTTCCTAACTCCTAAAAACTTTTGACGATGCTCAGGTGAATCTATTTGACTGTAGCAAAAGCTGTAATCGTTAATACGCCCGTAGTAGTGTAAGAAGGCTACGCACATATCCTGTGTTGTCCGGAAGCCTCCTACAACACTGCCGTTAGTCCAAGTACTACTCATTATGCATTCTGCATAGAACAAAGGAAAGAAAAGGTTTTGTGGCACGACTCAGATTTTTCATGAATAAATGTAAGTTGGCAGCATACCTGTCGTAATTTGGTCACCAGGAAGAACGCTAATCTCCTCTCTTAGATGTCTTAATTGCTGAAAATTATTTGAGTAGTTATCATCGTACAAGATCCAAGGGAGCTCCTTATTTTGGCGGAAGTGTCGTGCTCTTATGTTCCTAGCCGAGTAATGGCCATGCAACAGGCCAGCAAATATCTTTATTCCAGACGGAGGAAGCATTCTCTCCGTGCATTCTGCTGGACAGTGGCCGAACACACGCTCATCAGAGGTGTTCGGGGGTATCAATATTGATGCAGGTAGTCCGGGTGTGGAGTGACCTGATGCAAGCATGCCTGCATCGTACTTCCTCACTTGACTTGTATAGAAAAGGTCTATTCGCATGTCCACAGTTACCCCAGTTTGTCTTTCAGGATTGTCATAATGCATCTGCAGCAAAAAATACTCATCTGGATCTTCGCCAAACGGATATCCAACGTGTGGGGGAGTGAAGAAAGATCTTCCACCGGAAGCCCATCCTGATGGTTTACATTTCATGCACATTTAAAAGTTAAGTTTTCACTTCGATACGTAAGTTAATTAAAAGACAACTTAGTCGCGTACCTGTCCATAATTCCGTGCAGTAATGGGTTGGAATGCCAGAGCTTTGGGGAAGTCTAGGCGTATAACACGTTTGACCAATTCCATTGTTGAACGGTTCGAATACAGGACGCGGGTCCGCTCCACCAGGAAGCGTACATTTGTACATTAATAGATGATGACCTCGTCGTCGGCTTCCTTGACTGTGAAAGTAAACGTCCATGCCTACCATGTGGTGCTTTCGTTCCAAGCTAGGAGCCTTATGAATCGAACAAATGTATGACGTATCATTTTCGGGTATAACAATTTCTCGACGAATGCTCCACACTTGTTGATTATCTGGTGTGACAATAGTCGGAGCTCCGTTGAACCGCCTGTCTCTTGAAATTCTTGGCGAGTACTCCGGATCTAGCAAGTAAAGGCTTGTTGACCCACGCACACCATAGTCTCTACTTCCATCAAAATCGTCGGTAGGTCCGTAACCCCAGATAACTGTGATTCTATTGTCCGTGATAGGATAGTCCACGTTATCACAAGTATCAAATGATCTACTGAAGCTCATTACAGTGTGGGTTCTATTTTCCCAGGCAGAGTGGAACACATAATCCTGTCGCTTATCTTCTCGGATTACATCGTTGTCCAGCGTGTATTTATCAGAAAAATAAGCTTCTCCACGTGAATCCAGACCACCAACAACAATATCAGCCCCCGTAGTAGTACTTCCGTTGTTTGCGAGTCCAAACATGACATATCCTGTAGTCCCCGCGGTGATGTTGAATGTGATCACTTTTTGGCTCCAATCAAACTTCCACTCAAAGTAGTATATGCCTTGTGTGTCCAGCCATTCTGCGCGATAAGTGGGATTTCTGCCGATCATGTACCCGTGAGAGGATACGATAAGTCCACACAACACAAGAAACACAATCCATGACTTTTCCTTTGATGAGCTCATATTTCAACGCACGTTTACCTCTAGCGATTGCCTATTAATCACTGGACTATTAGAAGATCATGATTATTGTTTTTTAATTAATAATTAACTCCTCAAACTTGTCATTCTTCCCATTCATCCAAACTGTACGTTAACACGATTAATTCAATGATCATACTGCTAAAAATTCTGTGCAAATAACTTATTTTAATGATTCATATTTAAGTTGTTTCACGGTTGGATGCACTCATAACAGTGTACCTGAGTCTTACAGCAGTAACGGCACTCCGTTCTTCTATGCTGTGCTATGTGCGAACCTGGACGAAGCGTCCTTCGACACAGTATAAGAGACGAGAGCTTACCTACCTCGAAGCCAAAGGGTTAACATGAAAAATTGGCTTTGTTCTGGTTACTTCAATGAAATAAACTTCGCTTGTATCCTATACGATTTCATTGAGCATGCTAGTTCATCTAATTGCATACCAAAAACGACACGACAAAACTGAAGGGCCTTAAAACTTCGAACATGGCTTGCGAAAATGTATAGTAAGGTATACACCAGCAGCAGCTTGACGCCCAAGCAAAGGCGTTTGAAACATGATTTTGCAATTGTAAACGCGTAAAGAACGATACTTTAACAATCAACTTGTAGTGGTCAGTGCAACACTGATGATAACGATGAAATATAAATATCATGTTTTGTTATGCAGTTTGGTTATCTTACATCAGACATCAAGATAACATGGAAAGAAGATGTTAAATGTTGGTGGGTTGGGTTCAATACAGTCAGAACACAAGCTACCTAGAGGATTTGGGAAATCCGTCGCTGCAGGGTACTAACTGTCAGTATAAACCTATGTGAAGTTCTGTAGAAATGGGATTTTAAAAAATGATTTGTTTATATGGTTTACATGATGTAAGGGACGTATATACATTGATGGCTGTACATGAACTAGATGTAAAACATTTAAGGTTCAAAGAGAATCAAAGCGAGACAGTTGACGCGTGTCATGTTGTGTGCTTACAACTAACAAATCTGTTCTTCAGTATTGAGACATTCTAATTCATAATTTTCATAGAAACCCTGTCTACATTGAGTTTGCGAATGACATGGAATTGGGCAATATATCAATTGCTTGAAGCCTGTTCTGCCTGATGTCCAATAATTTAGTTTTATGCAAGATTTCTCCGGCATTCAATGAATGACATTGGCATAAAACACTAGAAGTGTTATCATAGCATATTAATCCAGTGTGAACCAGAGCATTTATACCGTGTCAAAAGAACTATTCCGATATATTGCTACATAAACTGTAACTAACAATGAACAATCTTTAACTCAAAAACCATTTCGTGGCGATCTATTTTCCTGGAGAACACGAGGAGAAGGCATGGTTTGAGGAGCACAGAGGCAACTTGAAACCTCAAGCGCCACATTATTGCCACACTAACCTTGCTTTAATGTACAAAATCATTAGTTTGCTTACAAAGAACCGAAAACAGTCTATGTGCAAGTGCTATCATTAAACTAGCCTAATAAACAACAAACCACGTACTTTTTCTGCTTCCCATGCACTCTGACAAGCACTCATTCTCTCACCAAGGCTCGTATTAAATGTAAAACGACAGCTATCCTCTGAGGGATGTAACGCAAAAGGAATAAACAGATTTTCGCATGTTTACACCTCGCTGCCATCATTCACATCGCTTTCACCTTTTTCCTTTCTCTTCTTCCCCTTAAACCGCACAGATGCCTACTTATATCTGTAAGCTATAAACTAATGTAGCACACTGGTATGCATGTCTTGGAAACATTATCATTTTCTTGTATACAGTCACATGAGCCCCGCGTGAGTCCCCGATTTCTCATAGTGACTACTCATTGCTTTCTCCGTTTTCTTCTTTTCATGTTCCCTTCATTTTCCTATTTGTGCTGTCACTTGCATCCGTGCTCATACACACGCACACATACAAACCAAACCTTTCAACATGCTCTTCACATTGAAAGCATCTTTCTCTTTGGCTTAAAAAAATCCAAACCAGCCCCATAGTTTCATCGAAAAAATCTTTCTGTTTTTGATCTCCCAATGCCAGTTTGAAAGTAACGGTATTGGAGTGAGGTTGTGAGCAAGTTACTCTTGCGCCATGGAAAAATCCAATCTGTAGCATTTTAAAACGTTTCCAGTTGTGCTCTTCCGTGGAGGACCATTCGAACAGGGTTCCTACTTCAGTGCACTAATTTCGAGGTGTATTTAATTAGATCTTTGAAGGTATAACAGGATTAAGAACTTTTATTTTTCGTAAATCCTAGTATATCAATAAAATTTTGGATGTGAAAAGTGAGTAAAGGCAACAATAACCTGAATTTCATGCAGAAGTGGCCGCTATGAATGTATGTCTGAGAATTTCGAAAAGTCGAGTTTCTGCTCCGTTGAGGTTTACAAATCTTTTTTTCATTTTTGGAATCTATTTAAGGCATTAATTAGTTGTTTTGTTGCTTTTAAACTAAGTAAAGGGTAATAATTTCAAAGATTTTCTCCCAAGTCAGTATAAAGTGTTAAGTGTACTCTCTCCCTCATCAATTTCTCTCTGGCGAGTATTAAAAATTCTTATTTGTTCACCTAGATAAATAGAAATACCTACAAAACTGAAGGAGTTTTAATCACAGTAAAAGGTGAGTTTTTGTGTTGGTTTTTAAGTTATCTAATGAAAGTTGAAATAAAGCTCCCCATGACCTTTTAGTCTATTTAAATTTAAGCCCCCATACATCCTTGTTGGTATCCGCAGTAAAACTAATCAGTCCCCATCTATCACTTTGGTGATTACAACTGAAAAGGTGAACATGCTAAAAGTAACTGGAAAACATATATTTCATACTGTTCTGTACATAAATGCCTACTCAACATGAGTCGACATAATTTACTACAATTTTGACATGGAAAACACAAGTAATAAAAAGAAATGTGTGTTCCTCTTGTTACACAACTACTGCAAACTCGTCGATTCCTAGAGATAATCTGAGATGGAGAACCTAATATGGCCATAATATGTCAGCAGAGACAGGGGAACGCTGGGTGAAGGTTTTATTGCTTTCCTGCCATGTCACTACGTAACAAATTAATCCGTATAATGACACTTCCCACAATATCACTAAGCTTTGATGGATAGAAAGTGCTCGGAAACATTATTCATCTTATTGTAAGAGCCATTCCTCGTAGTTGCACCATCCTTAGTGAGTTTCATGGTCTCCCCAGTGCGCATGTAGACACTCGGGTTTTTTTGGTAAACACTCAATCAGCTCATATACTTCAAAACAGGTTACGAAATTTCCAATGTTTTATTTATAACCTATCACAATCCAACTCAGCGAATAGATTCAAGTACGGCTTCCTAAATGGATTTAATTGTTTTGTTTAGCTTGCTAATAAAAGCTAACACAATTTCAGACTGCCCCCGGATCCTTTTCGCTGTAGCAGATGTGTTCCAGCTTCGTCCAACTTTCTCTTTTAACAAATACATGCCTTTGGAAAACACTAGCTTACCACTTTACTTATTTATTATTAGTTATTTATATAGTGTACGTAGAAATGTATGTGTTATCAACATCGTCCAAACAAAGCAAGCAGTTGAACCTGTGAATATTTTTGCAAAGTCAGGAATGGCTCGACCAGATCACTTTTCTACTATATTTGTATACGTATGATGCAAGCAAAAGTACACAAGAAAAATAAACAATTCTGAAAGGAAACCCCTCAACCTCACTATGAGCATCTGTTTGTTGTGTGCCTGTATAAAACTCGGGGTAGAAGAAAAGTTAGGAGGAAAAGTTTCTTGATCAGTGTCTACACTGAAAAAAGAGCAAACCCAAGTGCTCCATCTTCCCATTATACAATATCTACCAGTCAAACCAGTAATGATGTAATAATGAACATGTACACAGTCAAGTCGCAGACAATATGGAGTCGTATAAATGAGGAAAAAGTTAAGATGTTTTCTTAACTTGGTGTGAAGGCATATAGTTTGCGTTCTGCAGAGTTTCTTTTTAGGTGTTGCATTGACTCAGCAAAAAGTAAGAAGTGGAGAAAGATTGGATATAATAATAGGTAGTCACTATCTCTGGAATGAAACTCGTGTGCATATTCTCCTGAATGAGAAAAGATGGTTGACTTGCACAAACTGGTTATCCATGTGAGGTTGTTGATCATAGACAACTTTCCATTATGATAAACTACATTTTCATAGACGTCGTTACCATCAAGTCGGCATTGATAATATGCGGCAGGCAGATGGTATGTGGGAAAGGATCAGAGAAGCTGTTGAGCGCAAAGTAAACTGGTGCTATGCTCAACTGAAAGGTTGGGCATGGGCTTAAAGTAAGGAGTGTTGAAATGGTTATTTATTTAGATGACAAAATTGAATAGACTTATTTCCATTAGTGCAAGTGTTGCAGAATAGTGCAAAAACGACAAATCATTTCTTCAGCAATTGTTTTGGGCGATAGCAAGTAACAATAACATAATATGACTGACATAAATTCCATGATTGGATTGATGATAGTGGCTATAAACTATAAAGTATGAAATGTTCTCAGGACGAAACAACAACTTTCAGTTTGTCAGCCTGGTCGCATTTGCAATCGACGATACTTTATTTTCGTACTCCTAAAGACGATCTCGAGGTCAGTCCACGAAGGCCCCTATGTTTTCTTGCAATTCGATCTCTGACAAGCTTGAAAAGGTTTATGAAGTATCAAGTTCTCATTAAGTCCTTTTGTGATTCCGCTACACTCATAGCTTGCCAAATACACTGCATGTGTGCAAAAACGCCTTTATAAATCATCATCAAGATAATGCGCGCATTCTTACTTGAATTTCTACCATTAGGAAGGGATCGTCGAGTACGCATTGTAATCACGGTTGAGTAAGCCATTCCATCGTATCAAATTACCAAAGTAACATACAAGTCGAAAGAAGGAAACAATCCGCTCGAAATTGTGGAAATGAGCGGAAAGCGGAAGCAAGTATTAATGTTCGTTACATTCGGTTGCTTTACTCAATTAATGATGAAATTTCCTGGACGACTCTTGGTTAAGTGAGTGCTACATTCACCCGAGGATCTGAAGAAAGCAGAGAGCTATGATATGAGGGTTTCGCGTAATAAGACAAAATCCGTAAGGTGAACATGATCATCATCACAGCAGTCATTTTAAGTTTTGTATCGTGATGATGCACATTGTGTAGAAAAAGTCAAGTGGAAAATAGCGAGAGATGTGTGTGTTCACAATACAGCTTGAACTTCACTTCAGTCAACATTGTCCCATTATCCTTCTCTCCAGCATTATGAGCATGATTTTCGTTTTCTACGGAGAAAGTTGAATTTTATATTTCTTCTCTTATTATTATATTCGGCAGCAGTGAACTATTCTGTAGAAAATTTCGAGTGAGGAAAGGTTCCCAACTGTTTCAGTGCTTGAAATTTTCTATTTCCAGAGTTTTATTTGGGTGAGGTGCTGTAACACCGTCATTTGCTGAAGTGGTATCCAGTGAAACATGTATGGTGACAGATTATGACATATATGAGATTTTCTCATACATATATTTAAATAATTGTATTTTGAAGTTCTAAAGGCATGTATCTGGCGCTTTTGCAGATGCCATTTACGTCTAAGAGTTATGTTTCCTACATGTAGATCTATAGACTATTTTTTTCACTGTACACGCAAAAGTAACGATGGAAAGTTTCCTTAGTTTGTTTTTGCCTCTTTTTATGCTGAATCAATACTGGAACTAAAGCATTTCTTGTGCATTGCGGCATTATGTAAGTTCGGTGTGTACATAATTGAAAGGGACACTAAAAGCACACAGACAAAAACTAATAATAAAAGAAAACCGAATACAAAAGTTTTTGTTGTTGTGACAGAGACAAAACTGGGTTTTATTGTTTCTCATGAAAGTCATTTAGACAGCACTTATGTATGTTTAACTCACCACATCTCCAAGAAGGTAGCTTTGAAAATGAAATGTCCCCTGGACAAACTTCCAGCATTCTATTTTCTAAAGGTATTTGAAAGTAAATCGTTCCAGAAAGAAGATATTACTTGGTACTATCATGGCACACATACAAACCACGACGATACCGTGAGGACAGACTTTATTGGCATTTTATTGCGTGCCATGGTAAACATATAGACACACCTTCCGTATTATTGCTTTGAAAGTATGTAAACGTTGAAATCATAGGACACAGCAGAACATGGTAAAATCGTAATATCAAAGGGGCATATACTTTCGTCATGTCAGATTTACAGTTTATGTTCTTTAGGAATACCATAATACCATAGAAATTTTCAGTGGTGCCATGTGTCTCATTGTGAATTTAATGCTATTTCCGCCTTTATGTGAAAGAAAACTCGACGAAACGGAGACTCGTATCAGCGGCAATACAAATTTTATTCACAACCAGTAGTGAAGATATAATATGTCAGTTTAGCAACAACTGATTCTAGGCTAGAAAAGCTCATTTTTTTACCTTTATCTTCACTACGATTTCGGGCCTTCCATCATTATCTCGGAGTCATCAACGTCCATGTGAGTAAATAGATTTCCCTACGGGGATAACCACCATTAAAAACTTAGGGCTACCCATCAACTGCCTATAGTGCTTGGTATTTTACTTCTCATGACCGTTCTTACTTAGGTACATACCACTGTACCATCTGATTTAAGTACTAATGAAAACTAAAGCTCATCCTAGCATACGCTAGCAAAACGCGTCCGTGGTCATCATGTCGATTCGTAGATTCACATGTTTTAATCAAATACTCTACCAGCTACTTCCTCCAGGCAAAAACATTTACAAAGAAAAGCCATAACGTTCCCACGTTTGGTTCCGCTGGGCCAACAACATGTGTCCTCTTTGTAAATTAAACTGCTTTATCTCAAGGGAAACAGTTTCAAACAACGGTTCTGGGAAACGTTTAAAACACAATACAAAGTTTGGGCAAAACAAAACAGGAGTGTCTGGAACTGTGTATGGAGTATGGACTAGCGATTCATCATTTAATTCTGTTTGAGTTGCTTTTACATTTTAAATGCTGGATGTATGTTGATGGTACTATGTATATAATAAAACAAAATAATGTCTTCTTTCCTACGAATAATGAGTACTGGTTTTAACTGCTGTAATCAAAAGCTCTTTTATCAGAAACTCTCATTATAGAAGTGTTCTGTTTGAATGCACGAAACAAATTTGCAAGAAGGACATCCTTTTCAAAAATGTGTTAATTTATGCACAGCATGTTACCAAGGATCCAAACGTACTGATAAATTGACAGAACGCTTATACGCTATATATGTACAATGTAAATGCTTCCTTGCAAATTTTAAAATTTCATTTACCACGAGAGTTTAGTAAATTATAAATTGTATTCTGCAAAGTTGGCATAATGCGGCTGCAGTAACAAAGTGAACAATGTGATTTAATTTGATACACATTAGTTTCACCACTAGGGAGATAAAAAGAAGGTACATAAAGTGTCCACCATTTTACCTTTAGTGCTATGTGTGCCGCAAGCGGTTAGTATTTTTACTTTTTATTTGTCAAAGCGTTAGCTTTGATCCTGACGGTGTATCGCTATAAATTTGTAATTTTCAAATTTCAGAAATTATAAACTGAAAATGGCATTCCCTCAAATTTCTCACTGCCAGAACACGGCCATGAGTAGGTTATCCTTAGAAAGTTCTTAAAACATGCACTTGAATAGCTTGGCTTTTGCACAACCGGAAATGGTACATAGCGTAACTACTTACTATTTGTCACCATTATTGTGCCTAGAGGGATTAGGCCACCCTTCTGCCATCAAAATGTAACTAAAGATTCAGAAGACATTTGTAATTTTATTGCGCAACTGATATAATACTTGTATATATACAACATAAAAGGAAAAAGAAACCATGAATGACTGACACACAACTTATGAATCAATATGTGATATCTCAATGTGACTTAAACGAAGTTAAAAATTCCATCGATTGTCTTATTATTACCTCATTTACATTGTGCAATAGTTCATGTTTATAATCCAAGTGATCAATACACTAAAATAAGTAAGACAGACACAAGTAGCCAATTTCATTGAAAAATATTTACAGCTTGAGAATCCCAAGAGGAGTGAGGACTGGGCTTGCAAATGAAATAAAACCCAAACCAAGAAATTTAGTTGGTTTCAGCTCGAAGACAGACGAAAGGCTCAGTGGTACAATTCACCGGAGTCGTTTTTTGGCATGCTGACATTTCATTACTGTTCGCTACACTAGTAGCTATAAGGGTTTGATGTTGTATGTCCAAGAGAATGACAAGATGACAGTCTAATGCGGTATCTTTGTAGAGTGGACCACATTTAAACGCTTTTTTTTACTGTTCCCCAATGTCTGACCTTGTTACGCTATGTTAATGATAGTTTTAAGGTTCATGAAATACACAACATGAAAGGGAGAACTATACGAGTGTAAGACGTTTTTTCTTAATCTTGGTCTATGCAGCCAAACTTTGAGAATGAATCTAAAACGAAAAAACTAAATTCTCTGTTCAATCTCCTTTTGAGGGAGCTTGGGAGCTTTGATTGGAAAATAATTTAAGCATTGGAAAATAATTGATAATATTATCAACTTTTTTAGTGAATCATTTCAACAGAATTTTCTTTCATAATAATAATCATATACCATAATATCGGTCTTTGATATTTACTCAGTTTTCAACAAAGAGTTCAATATAAGATTCTAGAGAGGACATTTAAGGCCCATCTTGAGTGTACTTTTGTTTATATTTTAAATAAAGAAGTTAGCTAAGAATGCTTGACAACGAGGCTATTTGTAGAATATGACCAGTGGTCAACCATTGAGGGCTTCAGTGGTTCCA
>VICI01003506.1:0-13090 GCA_019593645.1 Akabosia matsudoensis | reverse complement strand
TCTTCCTTGAAAGAAATTGACGCGACTAGTTTTTTCTTGCAAAAAAAAGATTCGCATTGTTTCGTTGTAAATGAAATCTTACTCTATATTCTTTCGGGATGATGATTAATGAGAAAAAGAGCAGCCGCAAAACTACTCAACATTTAGTACTTACAAGATCATTTAATACAACCAACGGCCCCATGTCACATGCACACATGCAACCAACGTTGCGTACTGGAATCTCGGGGCACAATGAGACTTATTATATAAAAGAAAAATCTAATCAAGGATGCGTACGCAACAATATATCCATGCGCTTATGTAAATAATACTTTGAAAGAATGCTAGGCATTTAAAGAAAACTCAAACCTGAGGCTCCAGACCGTAATCTGGTTCCTTCAACCTTCGGCAGAGGAAAGTTAAGCATGAATCCTATTTACAACTTACATGAAGCACAAAACAAGGATTTGAGAGAATCTTCATGATAAGAACTCTGGATGTCTCTGGAAACTTGACCCCAAAAATGGAACTTTCTTCATATGTATTTATTTATTTACCTTTCACGAGATTTCCAAATGAATGACGTTTTTAAGCGGCAAAATGCTTGATAAATCAATCGGCTTATTCTACAAAATGTTGCAGTTTTTAAAACAATCTCGATTCATGTTGAATGCAGCTTAATGAGGCTGTCAACACTATTACTCTGTTATCTGGAATCACTTTTTATTTCTCATTTTATTCGTACGATAAGAAAATTGTAGTGTAATTGACTTTAATGCTTTTTAAATCAGGTTTTTGCTTGTTCGTCATGAAACAAGGAGATTTTGTTGCATCAGACAAATTTCCTGAGGCTCTTCTAACCGACCGAAGACTAGGCTTTATTTTTTGCTCGTAAAATCTCTGCCGCTTTAAAATAAAAGGCTATGATAAACCTTTTTAATGAATATTCCAATAATTATGCGTAACGCTCATTCGTATCCCCCTTTGATCTTTTTATTCAGATGAATTTGATTTGCGGCTTACTGCGCAGTTTTTTATTCCATTTGGATGCAATTTGCAAAACAAGAGAGGGCTATACAAAACCAATAGCAATCAATAATATCAATAATTGTTGACTCAGGTCGAAGGTTGTTGCATAAAGGTAAACAAGCATGCTTTTTAGATGTGCGTCCTGCATATAAACCTCTTTACTTAATTTGCAATATCGAATTGTCAGCTAAACGAAACAAAAAAAATGCTAACGAATTGAACTGATCAAAACGGACCAACGGTGAACGGGTTTACAAGCCTTTCATTATTTCAGCATGTACAAATCATTATAATTGTTTGCTTTTTGTTGTGCGTTTTAATTACAAAGTGATTGAAAGCAAAAAAAGGCTTGCAAAGCATTTTATAGTAATGGAGACTTTTATTATTACTTGTACTTTGTGCAACTTGTCTTTTTAGCTAAAGAAAATGTATAAACTATGAAAGAGTGTACCATATATCCATGTGTCCATGAAAATTTAATGTTTAGTCATACTTATCTCAGATCCTATGTAATAGGGCAAAAGGCAAATATGAAGATACCGTTTCAGAAAAATTCCCGATAGATACAAAAGAATAGGTACCTTCATTTATGTTTTTTTTCTTACCCACAATGGATCTGGATATGGGGGAGGAGGAATCTTGAAGGGCTCATTTTCGAACTCGCTGGGCGGAGTTAGGTTCCAAAGCTATAGGAACCTTAACCAAAGTAGAGAGGCACAATCTGCCGAGTATACACAAGGGAAAAGCAAACTCAAAATTGTTCTCAAAAATACTCATTTCATTTTAACACATGGTTTATTGACATCTGTCAATGTCAAATAAGTGGTCTAACAAATTTTGCGAAAAATTATATGTATTTATTACTTTTTGTCGTGAGAAAAAATTATTATGAACAATGTCAATTTTAGTCATACGTCATTCCAATGTCGGACTGTTTTATATTTTTATATATCACAGTCTGATTGCACAACTTTGATGCACAACACTCTTTAAGACTACCAAATTTAAAGCTATGAAAATCAAAATAACTAATACGTTTTTAAAGCTATCCATACAAAAAGACAACAAATTTCGTTGCATGTTTACAAGTTGAATTCAAGTTACCATTTATCTCGAGCGGCAGTTGTAAAATTTTATGCTTGGATAAAAAGATTTGAAATTGGCAAGGGAAAATAACAACACTAAATATTAAAAAACAGTTTTTGCTGACTCGCATTTGAAATAATACCGAGAAAAATATCAGTAATACATTTACAATCACAATGAAATATGTAGTTCAAGTTCAACAATTTACGTATGCTCAAAGATTATGAGTAATAAAGAGTCATTTTTTCGCAGAAAAATATTCACAGTAATTTTACAAGTCTTCCCAACCGAAAGAGAATGATTTGTCCATTGTGCTAGTAGAAGATGACGGAAGTTCCGAGCTGGAGGTAGCTTGGTTAGCGGATAAATCTTGGCAGAGATTCATTCCAGGGTCAGCTTGATCGTTACCGGGAGTACGAGAGAAATCGGATGCAGCAGATGAAGTAGGGAAGAGCGGTGATGATGGGGCACTTGATACATACGATGGTGGACCACTGTAGCCTACACATCGAGCAGATGTCATGTCCATGGAGTGAACACCTTGGGGTAGTAGAGGTGAATGGACGAGGATAGGCTCGGCGTAGAAGCTTATCTGGCCGTCTTTCATTTCCATGAGGCAACAAGAATTGCTACAGGAGTTGCTAGACGACGGAGAAAATCCAGGCATACTGCCATTCCGCTTAGGCGAGTCCCGTTGGGAGTTCAGAGCCCCTGACGAGCTGTCCACGGAACTTGCACGGTCCGTGGAACCTGATGGAATCGTACCATTGGAGCAGATTCCATTGTTGCTAGACTGTGAAGGAATTGTTTGGAGGGAAGACGTTAATGATGCTGTTGGACGGTAGTTAGTGGAAACGACGCGTTCAAGGAACTCATCAAGCTGACGAAGCGACAACGCATTATGGAGGGTCTCCAAGGAACGAACGGATGGAAGTTGTGCTGCGGAGTTGGCATCCACTGGAAATTTAAACGAATACGTATTCATTCCTACCATCCATGAAATAATAACAGACGCACAAGACATTAAGGTTTGTAACTTGTAATTACCTAGGGCAGTTGTTGGCTCCACTGGCATGAAAGATTTTAAGTCCTCGCAAGTCACTACAGGACTCTGGCCAGTGATCACTGCTGTCGAGAATAAGTAGGGAGAATGGCCGTATCCTTTGTACTTGCGATTCATCAGTCGGAAGTCAAATTTTGCTGTCACAAAGAAACTGTTATTAATAAATATTCGCAAATTACAACTTACAGCTAGAATTTAACAAGCGCATGCCACTAACGAATTAAAAATTCATTCAATCTACTTGAAAATCTGCCGGTGGGAACGATCGAAGCTTCGACAGAATTCGCTCGAGTGCTTCGATGTCCAGGAGGATCCCTGAATGTAAAAAGACAAGTTGGTGTTTCACGTTCATAGATTAATGGAACGGAAATAACTTCATTACAAAAACCTACTTGATTGGAATGGGTTTTGTAGCTACCAAAACCTTCTGATACGTATTATCATCAAACTCCGATTGAGGGCTGACTTCTTCCGACTCCGAGAGCGACCTTCGTCTATCTATCTCAGACTCACTGAAAGACATTTGTTTGCTTGCTTTCGGGATAAGCCTGTACGCACTGTCGTCTTGTGGATGCTGATGCTGGACGTTTGCAGTTGCACGATTAGGAATGTCCACCGGTTTACTCTCACTCCTCATAGCTCCTAGACTTCCACAAACTATAGTGGGTGTTGTTGGAGTTGTAATAGTACTTGAGTCTCCACCCTCTGTAACTGATATTGGGGGGCGGGAATGCCCTCCAACAGATACGTTTTGCTGGTTGATTGCCTTGGCCGTGTCGCTTCGACTATTTGGTCGAAATCCTGGCCCTGGAAGAACAGTCTTGTGTACGCAACAATTTGCCCCGGGGCTGAAGTGAAGCTCAACATGAAACCGTTCTTCAGAGCTTGGATCTTTAGTTGGATCTTCATACAACATAATCACAATTTGCGTCAAATAATTAAGTTCGCTAACTGCACCAATGTACTCCATAGCTCGACTCCACTGCTCGTCTAATTTCCGATCTCCTAATCCGCCATACCGAATCATTGTGAGTAGAGAGTGAATGTGACTTTCACTAGTGAAGTACAAACGTGTCCGCACATGTCGACCTGGGCTGGAGACACCATGCGAGTATCTCGGATTAAGGCGATTCACAGACTCGTCTGCAGGTTCTCCAATGTTTCTCTGCAAGTCTGCTTGGATCTTTTTCAAAAGTGGTGTGCAAATCCCTTGGGCAATAGCCAACTTATCAATCTGGCTCAATCCATACTCTTGCGGGATAACTACATCTGCCAAATACTTTGCACAGTTGAACAACTCCTCAGCTTGATCAAACCCAATTGCATGTGAATTATGCTGGATGTCATATTTAATGCAATCGTAAATATCGGGAATTTTCGAAATGTCAAATTCTCCTTTTGTTTTGAAGTCCTTCTCGAGCTTGGTCCATCGCCGAGCCATCAAGTCCCAGGTTTCTCCGTGATACAAAACTGCATCTTTTGTTGTTGTATCATCCCGTTTAGCTTGAATAAGCTGGACCAATTTATGGATCATTTCAAGTACTCGCTCACACAACTTGAACGGATTTTTAATAAACTGAAGAGCCACATTGATGCTTTGTGAGTTGCAAGGGTTGATACGTTCCGTATCATCTGAAGTTAAATCTTTGTCTTGTTGCATTAAGTCGTGGAGCTTTTGTTTCACGCTGAAATAAAATGTTGGAAATAAGCTATGAATCTTTCGCAAATTAACTCCGTGTTATACTTTTGTATGTAAATCGTACTGTCTCTGAAATTTGCTAGACTCGCAATCATTGTCAAGCAATCCATTGGTATGTGCGGACTTGACCATTTGCACCAGGATTGGTGTGAGCTCACCCTCCAGAGCTAGGAGACCTTTGGCAAAGGCAGCGGCCGTCATTTGCACCCTTCCTTCATCCGACGCATATATCTTCAGGTCATGGCGGTACGTGGAGTGGAGCCTCAGCAGTCCTAAACCTTGAGTCCCAGCATATTCACCTGGGTTAGCAAATTCTTGTTAGCGTGCCAAAAGCTTCTAGCGTAATTTTATTTTACACAAAACAGTCTACACTCTCAGATATAATACTTTATCGTGTGAGACAGAATAAAGCTGGATGCAACAAAAAATACAGTACCAAAATAAATAACAAATAAATAAATAAACTAAACACTTTCTCGACTCGTAGAAAAAGAAAAGACTCACCAAATTACCCTCTGATTAGGTTAGAAAGAAAAAAGGTGTAACTTACTTTTCCAGTCTACTTTTGTTAACAGAAAAATAAACAAATAAAAATTTCAAATTCTATTAGAACCATATAAATCAATCAGATTAAGCAAGTTAAATCACATGTCGGCTGTAATTCGGTTTCCCCATATTGTGGAAGTGTCAGAGTCTTAGTCAAGCAAAATTTTTAAAAAAAGTATGTAGCTAGCCCATGACAACTTTCACCAGAGAATTTTCCCTGTCAGCTACTTTCCCATCTAATGCTGTTATCAAAGAACACATCACAATTAAACCGACATCACAGCCTCACATAATGGGTTTAGTACTACTACCTTGTGTTAACTTATATATGTACCAAGGCTACTGCGTTTGCTTGAGGCAGATACAGCAATTGTTTTGTTGCTTCTTAAACTCTTAATTATAGAATATAAACTATAACCACTAAACCTCCTCTACAATATGAGTAGTCGTGTTAATAATCATTTCTATGCACAACTCAGATTACTTTGACTAACTAGGGGAAAGACAACCCAAAGCGAACCCACAAAGATTCTTGGTCAGTCGTTATTGAGCAGTTAGCATTGTTTGCTTTTTTTCTGAGCTGAGATAAAAAGGAGGGCAGGACAGGACATGAACTGGTTAATAAGGTGGATATTAATACATTTTAAGGAAACAGTTTAAATATATTTTTTTGGCTGAGTGACTTGAACAAAAGGGAAAATAAATAAAAAAGTGTAAAAAAATGTGTAAACCCATACAGCACTAAATGCAGAGAGAGATAAAGTCTTATGGAATAATGTATAAGAGAGGATATTATACATAATAGTTTATACTTTACCCAATGTAGATGACTTATTTTTTCTACTCCATGGAGTCAATCAGCTTTCACTTTTAAACTCATGTGAGTGTGTGTGATATATTTTTTGTCATCAAATTTGTCAAAAGTCATGTCATCACGAGCATCATCAATGAATAGTACATTTTGTGAGAGCAAGATTGACAAGATTTTGAAGGTCGGAAAAAGAAAGAGAAAGAAATGAGTTGATGTAGAGATAATTGACAAAAAAAATATAGGTGTAATCCATTTTTGTGCAGTCTGCGTGAAATTGTTTTGAAGAACTTTTTTGGGCTTTTAAGAATTTGTGCTTTTCTGAAGGGAAAACAGGAAGTTTTGTGCCTTTTTCCTGAGAGCTTTTGTAATGTAATTTGACACAAAAAAGAAAGTTATCCAATGCCACAAACATTGCGCATGCAACGTCCTTAGTAAATTTGAGAACATTTTGAGTTACATGCAAATTCACGACGTTACATGCGTAATATTGTGTCACTGCAAATGAATAAAATAAAAAAATGACTGTGAAGATATTGACTGTACGGTAAAAAATACAACGGAAAAAAATACGCACGAAATTTCAAGGGGAAACACGAGAACAGAACATTATTTTGATTTTTGGGGGAGGAGAATGCAAGAAAAGATCTTTTCTGTTTGTTTGAAAAGGGTTGCTTATTTGTTTGAGTAAAGTTAGTAAGGCGTAAGGAGTTGTGGTTAGCATGCCTACCCTGTCCCCCGGGATACATACAGCGGAAAATCCTTCCAAGTTCTTCAGCAGATACACGACCCGCTGGAGTTAGCTCCCCGCCCCACTTCAGGATGAGGACAAGCGACGGTTCCTTCGGCGTGTCTATAAGAAAAGATAATAGATATTATACAGAGATCATAAGAAAACATGTAGCACACATGCAGACAATGGTTTACATACCATCGTCACTACTGGATCCTCGCGGCCGCCCCTTTGGTTGATACTTCAGTTGGACTTTTCGATTTATCCCCGAAAAGTAGCCGTACCTACATGAAAATTGTTTTACAATCAGGTATACGTGACCCTTGAATTATTCAGAAAACAAGAAAAATACTAATATACATTTCCAAGACACTCTTCAGTTGGTCTAATTTCCCACGTTTCTCTTCGATTTCAACATCTTTGTTTTCTGAATTTTGGGCTTCGGAGAGGAGGAACCGAGCAATGTCCAAAACTTCCTGAAGCTGCTTGGGACGTTTCAGCTTTACATTGATTTCAGGAGTCCCACCATACTTTTGGAACAGCTCAAAAAACCTATAGGAGAAAACCATAAACATTGTAATTGTCCCTTATGTAATTAACCTTGATCCGGCAAAATATACTCAGGTGACTGCCCTAATCAAAACTTACTTTGGGTGACGAACTTCCATTTTCATTTTTTGCTTTGGAGTCCGATCTCCATGCCGAATAACACCAACAACACAACGAAGTTCCATCCTGCAAAAGTAAACAACAACTAATGAATGTATCGCAACTGCTTTCACTTCTTCTCATCACCGGTCAGTGCTTACATTTTGCCAAAGGTGGTTGGCACAATAGGAGGATCATCAAGTTGAAAGGGTATGGCCCATGGGATATGCAAAGTAGGAGCAAGCTCACGTAGTATCATGTTCCCAAGAATTCTCGCACAATCGTCATAATACTTGTTTGAGTTTTTAACAAAACTGAACCCATTCACGTCACACACATACGACTTGCCATTCGCTCGTAGCAAGTCAAATCCACAAACAGTTTGTTTAAAGGCAAGGCACACTTTTCTCGCGATCAGCTTTTCCACAGCACTCAAAATCACAGGATACCTCACCTCCTTCCCCTCCGAGTCTCTTTCCACTTTCCCATCCAGTGCTGGTGACTTTCTCGCTTCGGCGTGCGCATAGTCAGGTCCCACGGTATAAACCTACAAAAGCCATTGTAATAATTTCAATCATCCCTTTTAACAATTGCGAGGTCTGGTTACTTTAGAATGCGCTTACTTTCACATCCGTCCCATCCGTGGGCATGAAGTCCTCGTAAATAAATGAGCCTGTCTTCCGAACCCTCGACTCTGGCGAATAGACACTACTCCTGCTTCCGATTTTTCTGAACAAGCGCTGACTCCCACCACCAGCCGAGGTAGGATAGTAAATATAAATATTATGATCTTCTGCAGACACCGGCTTTTCAACAAACGGCTTGTTGAACGTGACACCGTTCACTTCGACATGGTCTTCAGATTCAATCAGCTCATGTACTGGATTGAAACAAAATAAAATGCAAATCAACCATTAAATTCACAAAGGCACGTCATACCCAAATACTTGCATGGAAAAAGGCTCGTACGGTTTGGATCGGCACTGTCCCTGTCTAAAACCGCATAACGTGGAAGCAAGATCCTTTCTCGTTCCAAAATCCCGTACACTTTCCTCCTGTCTTGGAGCTCATATTGCATCTCAATATTGTTAATGATGTACGGATTCCGTAGCTTCGCGTAGGAAATAGCCTTATCCAGCGGAAACCCTTTTGAATGGAATGACACGAGGCAGTCACAGAGTGGCCATTCCTCTACTGGCAACTATTATACATAATACAACAGCCTCTCAATCTCTGTCTCAATTTAGAGGTTGTCTGCGTGTTCATGTAACCAATGTCAAAGAATATTTTACTTTTAGAATGGTCTCCTCTGGAAAGACAATGGTTTTGATGTACTCAAAGTCATCCAGTCGAGTTAAAATTTCCTTCATCGGTTTCGACTCAGACTTTTTCGCCATTGCACATATCCCAACGATGACTTGTTTACACGATGCCTCTCCATCGTCATCAGTCTCCCCGAGCGGAAGCTATTCGCAAATAATTGTCCATTTAAACAGTTAAAAAGTCTGTGATAATTTTTGTTCATGTTTTCAGCTAAAAACATTAATAAATCCACGCCTAAACCAAGCCCATGTTAAGAAATTCATCAAAAGCTCAGAAACGAAAATAATGACTAAATGCGGTTATCCCAACAAGCCTATTTCTTACAAAAATATACTTAATGGGGCAAGTTAAGACTGCATAGTGTTACACGTAACTTCGGTTAAAGTGTCATTATCAGGCAAATTACAACCTAAAAACCTGGAGTTTACCTTGAAATCAGAAACCTTAATGCCCAGATTGCGGAGAAAATTTAATGTCACTTGAAGACAATGAGCCATTTACTGGAGGTATTATCAGGCAAATTACTACCTAAAAACCTGGAGTTTACCTTGAAATCAGAAACCTTAATGCCCAGATTGCGGAGAAAATTTAATGTCACTTGAAGACAATGAGCCATTTACTGGAGGAAATTAAAAACCAGTCAACTCAGGAAAAAATTATTTGAATAACTCACTCTTGAATAACTTTACCAATCTTGTTTATATAGTTTTTAACGTTCTGTCTAATGACAATTAGCCTTCAAATCTCTTTTTTTGGGGGTTTATGGCTCGGTCTTATCTCACATTTTAATGTCACTTAAAAAAACATTTCTCCAAGTGAAAAAGTACCAGATTTCTCCCGATTTATTTTCTTATTTTAAAGGAAGAAACGACATACCATTCGTAACTAATATTTTTTTGTCGAGGATTATCCAAGAAGGAAACTGACTATGGAAAAAGACAAATTGAAAATGGCTTTTTGGAAGGTGCCAACTTCCATAAAGCACATGATGATGTGGTGGTGATAGTTTGTACTTGAGCCAGTTCTACTCTTAAATTGTTTTAATGGAACAGTACTAAAAAAATTCTCGTGTTTCTTAAATGGAAAAGCCAACTCATCCCCCCTCTGTATCTTGTGTGCATTGCCAAGATCAAGGAAAAAAAGTTGACGATGCACGTTTGTTTCAGTATATATATTTTTGATATTGGGGACACGGCATGCCCACCAGTTTTCTTCACGCACACACAAACAGTTTGAAATCGGGCCGCTATTTGAGTGGAATCTTGTATTATTGGAGTCACGAGGAAAAATGTTAATGGCTTGTAACGAACAAGTTGAAAATGTTGTCATTCTTGACAAAAACAACACATGAAATACAGTTAAGCAGGTGAAATTTTTAAAGCAAAACGTAACAAAGAGAAACACACAGATATAAAAGTAGTAATTATGTTGGGTAACATACCCNACAAAAAACAACACATGAAATACAGTTAAGCAGGTGAAATTTTTAAAGCAAAACGTAACAAAGAGAAACACACAGATATAAAAGTAGTAATTATGTTGGGTAACATACCCGTACCCTTGCTTGTGTGTACTGGGTCATCATAGAGAGCTCGTTATTGTTAAGGAACTCATAGATCCCTAAGAGCCCTTTGTAGCCCGCCTCTAACTCTGTGTATGACATGATTGTCCCTGATTTCCACGTCCAGAAGGATTGTACTTAATATCTCGTTTACAGGAGTGGAGTAAATTTGACCGAGTTTGGTTGTCTCGCTCTGTCCACCCTCCACCAACGTCGCGAATTAAAGTCACCCGAAGAAGGGTTCGTCGAGTCGCACTCATTAAACAAGATTTTACGACTGATCTTGTTGAGTTTTGGTCGGTTACAGAGTCCACATTTATAAAAATGTCACACGACAAACTCTTTAACTTTTGACAGTCTCGGTCCTTCACCACTACGGCTGGAGATAGTTTGAAAAAAGTAGCAGTTGCGGGTCAGCACAAACCTTTACACGGTCAGGTAAAGCTTTTAAACCTAGATAAATACAGTTTCAAGCCCCACAGAGAAATCAAGTTAAATACATATTTTAGTCATGTCGGAAAGATTAGTGAAATGTTTGGTCCTTCACCACTACGGCTGGAGATAGTTTGAAAAAAGTAGCAGTTGCGGGTCAGCACAAACCTTTACACGGTCAGGTAAAGCTTTTAAACCTAGATAAATACAGTTTCAAGCCCCAAAGAGAAATCAAGTTAAATACATATTTTAGTCATGTCGGAAAGATTAGTGAAATGGCAAGTCAACTCTTGCACACTCCTGAATTTTTCGCAAACAGTTTCCCAAAGCCCAATGTCGTTTCTTTTTATCGCCCCACGCGAGATTGACAGGTGAACAACTTGCATCCATGCTTTCATTCGCAATCACGATAAGCTATATCCAATCTGGTGAGCTTTAAATTTAAAAAAATGTATGCTTCTTACTTTACAATCATCAATAATGCATAATATTAGGACTAACAGCGTGCCAAATCTACATAAATAAATTGCAGCAAATTTTGCAATCCTTGCACATTCTGTGTTTTGAGAAGGCTCATTATAATTAGCTTTATAGACTTTTTTTAAAAGTGCGTGGCATACAAATTTTTCAAAGTCAGTAAATTTCTAGTACAGCATAGAAGGTAATTTGTCATGACCAAGCAGAAAATAGAGATGAAAGCAAAATGCACAAGCTAAATGAATTTGTTTAAAAAAATGACTTATAAGCATACACTTTCCAAGGAAAATCGATTGGGACGCACAAGGACATGTCTAAGCATCATCTCTACTTCCGGGAGCGAATCGGTCAACTAAACATCAAAGACATGTATTGACTACAGTATTTGACAGTTTACTTTTAAAAGCATGCCATCGCAGCATCCAAACAAAGTTTCACTTGTTATTCCTTGTTTCACTCACATATAAAAAAAAAAACTTGAAACACATACCCATGCAAAACAAAGGAACAAACCTGACTAGACAAACAAGTTAGTCAAAGAGAACAATGACAAAACAGACTCAAAAAAGAAGCTTCACGTATATCTAGTAAAACAAAAATACAGGAGTATCAACGAAGCATTTATGTGTTTCCTTAATTGCTGGAGAATTTACGTAAAAGCCAGACAGATTTATCGTTAAACAATCCAGCTTGAACTTGAACTTTAACAGTTTCTAATCCACAACCACACACTAAGTGTTCAACAATTCAGTTTTTTAATGTATGCAACAACAGAAACCCTCATTGCTTATCTAATCAGCCATCTTTTTTTTACTGTGACTCTCTCAAAATAGGAATCAGACAAATAAAAGCTATCGGAACACATAACACGTCAAACCTCACGCAAGTTTTAAATAAAAAATATCCTTTTTCTACAGAAGCTGGGAAACTGTTTTAAATCCTAACCTTGCCTTTTTGTTTTTGCTTACTTCATTTCATTCACAAAAAAACAGGATTTTACCTTGATTTGTTAGACACACTTGACGACTTTCACTGAACAAACAACAATAAACTTTACGACCTTTTTAAATGTATGATTTATTACCGTAAATTCGTCAGTTGCAGTAGTTAAAATAACTAAACAGGTTTTTCATTTAAGAAAATAGTTTGATCCAACATGCGAACCACATTTTGAACACTTTTACTCCCATTCCAGCTGAGAGACGAGTAATAAAAAATACGAATGAAGAAAAAGAGTAGATGGAATTTTGCCTACGATCTTCCAGCGACGAAAAAAAACGGGGAAGCAAAATTCCAGAAAAGCTGACGAAAAAAAAACTCAAGCTTATTTCTATGCACGTAGTACGCTGCTGCTGTTCATCATTTTTATGGAGTAGCCGTCCAAAGACTACTTTTGTCCTATCATTTTTTTCGCAATTTGTATTCTACGAAAAAAACAACAAGACAAAAAAATGCTTACACTTTTTTTTGCAATGTGAAATAACGTCCAAGATAGAAAGTCAGCGTTTCAAGAAGTGTGGCAGGAGATGGAGTATTAACAAAACAAGTCTGATAAAAAAATATAACAAAATCTTTCGTGTTTTCGCATCCACCAACGCAGCCTTTTTTTGCATTAGAGAGACTCTTTCCACACTTTATTCTTGTCTTGTAAATGTAGAGGTACATGGAAGAAAAAAAATGTTTTAGTCAAGCGGGTTTTTGAG
>VICI01003505.1:0-13091 GCA_019593645.1 Akabosia matsudoensis | reverse complement strand
AAAATCCTGAGCCATGCCTGCACCAACTAAGCCCCCAGCTGCTGCACCAATGGCTAATCCAGTCCTACCCATTAGTAGCCCTCCAATAAGGGCTGCTCCTCCAGCAATGAGGCCTCCTTTTAACGATTCTGTCACACAAACTTGTAGTTTATCTTGCCGTGCAACTAATAGGCAGGCCTCGTAGATTTCCTTATCGTTGATCGTCATTTTTAACTAAACGTAGAAAGAAAAGCTATTGTCTATTTAACAATGTCTATTCAATGTCTTTCGTTTTCTGCTCACATCTGATTTAGACAGCTGTTGCCGTTGTAGTGATATGTATATAATTTCAAAGCAACACAATTTAAAATTTTTAAGTGCTACTGTGACCTTGGTAGCCATTCCATATGGCAGTAATAAATAAATTATCCATCACCCCCACCCCCACTTACGGAAATACGTTCAGAGAATATTGGCTCACCTTCTTTCAAAGTGCATCCTCGTCTGGATAGTACTGTTTTCCAAATAAAACGAAATAAATCGAAAAGGAGCCGGTAAAATAGGCTTTATCTCGTTATCGATACGATAACCATAACACAAATTTGAGATAACATTATGATCATTGAATATGGAGGCAATCCGCAGTTTAAGTGTTTGTCGCGAAGTGTGAAACTAGAACAAAAACGTTCGAAGTCCGCTATGCAGCTAAATAAAGCAGCATTATCCCCAAAACACCAAATATTTAGCTGAGGTCATTGAATACCATTATTAAGTAGCGTGAGCTGGATCATGAATTTGTTCGTGTCTGTCTGTCCGTCAATAAAGTTCCTAAATTTACTGGGCAAAAAAACTATTGACACGACTTGTATTTTCAATGTTTATTCAACAAAACTTCAATAAATTGATTACAGAATTCTAAAATGATGCATACATAATCGATTTCATTATCGCTTCGGACATGGATGAGTCCAAATATTATCTAGCTCCTTTATCCACCGCGTTGCAACTAGATAAACAAAAATGCAATAAAATTACAAACACCCACTGCTGCAATTAACTAATTAGACAAAAATTTTGATATATATTTTGACTCACTATGTTTAATTCCTTTTGCAACTGGACAGCCCCCATGAACCGTCCTCTCATCAGTCGTTTTATTGGAGTGTAAGTTATACCAGAACACGGCCGAGCCTCTAACTGGCACAGCAAAAGTCCCAATTTTCGGAAATCCAGTGTAACCTCCGATGTCGACATTTGATAACTAAATAAACCGGTAATTAATAAATACATACCAGCTGCGAATCATTTCCCGCCATATTGAAACAAAAATCTTACAAACATCATATATGTGGCCAACCGGTCACCATTCGCCATTGTGGCAGCTGTCCCCTGAATCTAAGCAAACCCCAATACCTAAAATTAAACCCTTATATTTCACTACCTCTTACCCTTATTGAAGAGATTAAAGGCAATTCAAAGTCTAAATGCTGATGCAAGCCAAAAATGGGTGACAAGACTTCTCGGGGCAATCTCAAAAATCAGCTAATCAGGATCAAATACTCTCAATCTGGTTACGGCAAGACGTGACAAATGATTATCATCAACATCTAATCAAATAAATAGAGATGATCGACTTACACTGAAACCATCAAGTTGTGACCGCTATGATTAAGTGTTTTTATAACATTTTGTAATTAAATAACGACTTTTGTATATTTCAAGACTCTTACACGTCGCTTGGTAAGAAAATTAAGAAAACAAAAATATTGAACATTAAGCTCAATAATTTGTTTACGGGTAGTATTTATAAGTAAACATTCAAATTTGGCGCTCCAGTTCTGATTGAGGTGGTGATGGGCCGAATAGCTTTCATCTTTGGTAAATTAGACCAAGTCACCTGTTTTCGCTTTATATAATCTGATAACAAGAATTTGTACTGCCTTTTTTATGCCCTTAATGAATACTTACAGCGTCCACATGAAAGTCATAGTGACCACCAAGCGATCCGTATTTAACAACTTGAAATTGATTTGAACCATTCGACCAAATTTTCAGCTTGGTTATCATCTCAGTTAACTTGTCCAGCTTTACCAATCGCGTATCATTTAATTGACTCTCAACTATATACCTGTTAACCGAAGTTCTGTAGAATTCATAGATTGGTTTGGACGACGTCTCGCCTACAACCCTAGACCTTGAAAAGGATCCATTGGTTGCCTCGAGCATGGCTTGAATTGCGGATTCGGAAACAACATCGTAAAATTGTAAAATTTTAGGGTCAACCGAAAGTTCTTCTGTTTTTAAGGGATTTATATGGAAATAAGGGTCTCCAGAACGCTCATAGTAGCAGTTGAGCCCTTTGCTACCTTCAACGTGACGGTCACCTCGGCAAACACTATAGTTATCTAATGTATGGTAGCCATGCCACTCTTTCTGATTTGTGTGTAGGAGAAGATCTTCCGCTTTGCTTCTGTCTCCGATTCCGCTTACTTCAGCGAGCTCCTTCCATGTTTCATCAGTACCAAATTTGAATTCTTCTAACTCAGATTTATTGACCTCGAGAACGCGTGGGCTTGTTGAGGAAGCCAATAACCACTGGCTTGCTAAGTTATGCAACTGGTTTTCAATGGCTCCACCCACTAATGGGGCACAATCGTCTAGATAAAATCGGACTCCGGTATCAACGCCATCAAGGATTCCACGGGAAATCTTTTTAAAAATAGAAAAAATCGCATACCTAATTTACGGTCTACGATTAAAATGAGGTTATGATACATTATTGGCGCGAGCTTTAATCAGATTACTTTGTTTCGTTATGGAAGATAATACGGCAGTGAATAAAATAATTACGATATTGGGATGCCGGGTTATAAGGAGACTAAATACTGCATAGCAAACCAGCTTACATTTCGATTTAAAGTGAGTATAGACTATAAGACCCGGCAATAGTGTGGTAATTGACGTTTACGACTGCTCCTAAATTTAACGTAAAAATACGTAACTTTGTCTCCGGGTGTCGATGAAGTACTGTGTTAAACAATGAAGAAAGATGCAGCAACAATAATATTGTACATAGTTCGGAGTCACTACCATGTTTCGGATGAAATATGTACGACATAAAGACCCTCACCCAATCTCCACGTAAATAAGTTCTAATAACAGACTGGTCTGCACTAAGATAAGATTTTGAATACAAATACCTCTTTGGTTGCATTCCATCCAAACACATATTGAACCCGTAGAATTCCTAAAATGGCGTCATCCAAATCAGGTCGGTCCTGGATACTCAATACCGGCTGTTGCAAATGTATCAACAATTGCCTCTCCCAGTCCAGCATAAACTTGATCGCAAATTTCCATCGCAGTTGTAAATAGCGTTACGACCAGTCTTCTTATCATTTTGTAAAGTAAAAGCGGATTCTCTGCAACTCTTCGAGCCCTTTCAATCCCGCTTTCATTGTTCCAGGCGGCCTTGTCGCTTTCATACTCGGCGAGATAAGTTTTCACAAGTTTCGAACAGTCTTCGGGGACCGAGCCAGTGCTTAAAATGTGGTCAAGCTCGGTTTGGAGTAATTCCTCAGTAAGTGCTAAGGCTAAAGCGTTGTCAGGGTTTATTGCATAGAATGCGTCTGCGTGGGATGGCTCTTTGTCGTCATAGTCCTGTTGGTCCAAGTCCTCACCGTCTTTCGATCCAGATGCAACAGCGAAATAGGCAAACAAGGGGATAATGATTAAAATTCTACTCATATTGGATATTGCTGGCTTTAAACGAATCTCGGCCTGGTTTAAAAATTTAGTAATGTACATACAAATTGTACCTGATTGTGCAATACAGTAACCTTTCTATACATTTATATGTGCTTTCAGAATGTTAATTCAAGTAATTGTTTTTAAGATAATGCCCCATTTTACAAATTGCCTTGTAGTTCGCCGATCGAGTTGCTTGGCCAATAAAATTTAATTCGGACGTCACAAAATAACTTAACTGTTGTTTATTTCAGAGAGTGTGTGAGTATGCCATATACTATCGTATAGGAACATCCTCGAGTGTCTCGAAAATAAATTGAAAGATCAGTAAACTCATGCATCATTCAATTTACATGAGTAGATCCAAGACAGATGAGACTCCCCCCATACTTGTGCATTCTATTGCAAGCATATATTACGATGATAGCTCATTATGGAGGAAATTGCGCCGATTGTGAAAGTTTTGAAATTTTTCTTCTGTGGCTACGTAAGTTACGCAGGTTTAAAAGTTATTTGTTTCAGCGACTAATAGCGTCATAACTCAAAATCTAAGCCTAAATAGCCAAAACCAAAAACGACATATCGTTTCATAGTTAAACCTGGATGGATGTCAGTTAAAAAGAATTAAAATCGGCAGTGGTTAATTAGACTGTTAATTATCTAAACCGCGTTAAATGTCACCATCAAGTAACATTACATCAGATTTTCCGTGGCCGCTTCTATAGCTTCCCGTTAGAATTTTTCTCGGTAACCTGTGCATATTTTAGATAATTGCCTTCAAAGTTGGAGCAATTAAAGCCTGGCTATAGACGAGTCGAATAGCAGAAATAGCAAGCAGAACGTATGTATAAAAGTAGCGCTTGTATAGTTGCACCCGATTTTACGTGTTTCGCCCAGACAGTTGCAATAAATACACTGGACATCTGACCTTCAACCCTAAAGGAGGGGTCAGAGGTCAAACGTACAATATTAATGAATTAATGTTAGATAGGGTAAAAGGCTTGTTATAAATGCAGAATTCAATGCACATGGAAGGACATTGACCTTAATTGACCTGAATCCATGTTATTTTTTGCTAATAATCATTTAGCTCATCTCTCATCATCATCATCACCATCTCAAACAGACGGACAGACAAAAAACTACTTTGTTTTATCAGCCACAAAAGACAATTCGCATGAGCGCCGTGTCTATGAATGAGCTGGAGGCAATGAGATACATCAGTTTAGCAAAATATGAGGCGTAGGTTTTGGACTCGTCTGACTTTATCCTTATTTCATCCTGTCTAGGACAAATATTGAATATCTTCTTAGCAAAAGAAAATGTAGCGACGAGTATGGAAAATATCTACTTTTTGTCACTAAAATCTGTTTGAAACGATGCTGTAAAGCTTGCTTTTGTTGGTAGGAATTCCTATATAATATTCTGCCAAATGACAGTTTTACTTCAATTTAATTTTTTTTAAACCTTTAAAATATGTGGACAATCGAAAAAAGTGTGGCAGACGCCTTCTGGTGCACCTACGTACGCAGTACAAATGCGATAAAAAAAGTAGTTCGTTACAGAGTGTTGTATGTGAACTAAAATATTATACCAGAAGAATGAAAAATTCTTCAATACGCTATAATTTTGTTTGTGATTTAACCGGTTCGATGAGAAGACTAGCTTCTTGTTTTAATGCTGCTGAAAGATTTACGACCGTGATACAGGGAAAATACTACCTCTAACGTCCCGCATTCTTTACAACCCCAGGGCCAATTCCATTTTGTTTTCATGATTAACCAGCCGAGACAATATCTAATTATTCTGTGTAAATAAATAATCATAGGTTGTAGGATCTAGATCAAGTCCAGTGAATTCACGAGTGGTAATGAGGAATTACTATGTATATGGCTTCTTTGAATTACAATAAAATGTCTAAAAGTAATCCAAGGTCGATTTAAAATGTGTCTTTTAGAAGGCTGGAAAAATCAATATGGACTGATTATCTATTGGACAACAAGAAATTATGCCTTTCAATGACAGATTCTTTTGTGGGACTACAGATGCATTAGACCGTATTACTTCTAATGCAATTCTACTACCCGTCTACTGTCTACTAACCAGAGCCTGTTTTGTTATTGCTTCCAGAGGTGGTGATGCCAGCAAATCGACGTGTTAAACAAAGTAGTTTCTTGTACTTTATACAAGAAGTTTTTTGGTAGATTCAGTATTGCGTGTAAAACCCGCCCCGATGCCCGAGAAAAAAACTAGGCATTCTTCTTTCAACGTGTATATTTTCGCTAGATTGTAATGAATGAATGAGCGAACTGGTTACACAAAAGCATAAGCAAGCGCACAACTGATTCGGATTCTTTTATACTCTGCCAAATCTATAAACTTTCAGGATTAGGTTCCTATTTGAATGATCAGCAAAAATTATGACGGTTCAATAAATTTGTTTAACCTCAGAACAGTGGGAATTTTTGTAGACTATTTTTAACATGTTGATGATTCACATTCAGTAAACACATGGTGCACTAATGCGTGATGCTGTGTTGTCTAGCGGTGGTTTGTCTGCTGAAAGCAAAATACTGTACCAGAAAGCCCGTGTAATCAATCTATAGCCGGTCCAATAGCTGAGCTTAACTCTATCTTTGAAACATTTTTTGACAAAATGTGTTTTCTGTCATTGAATCTTGGTCACCGATCAAAAAATGGATTTTGACGACAAAAATTGTTAAGATAGAGGAAAAAACGATAGAGAGTTAAGTTCAGCAATCGGACCGGCTAAAGATTAATACCTTGGCACAGTAGATGTGGGAGTAGCAGGCGTGCCCAGCAATGGCAAAGTCACTGTTACCAAACCTCATTATTACGAAGCTGAACTATGTTCAGCAAGTAATGACATCGATGAGTAAAAAAATTGAGCTCGGGGTACAGTGATGTGACAGCAAGCACAATCATTACAAAAGCAAGTAGACGATGTGACGACCTATACGTCATATTGTCAACTTGACGAAACGAAGTTTCATGAAAATTAAGATTTTCATGATTCACAGCATGCTGATTATTCTGGAGAGTCGACACCTACATAACATGATACAAATGAAAATCTGAATTTTCACGAAAAGCAGTTTAAAATAGCTCCTTTGGTCAAGTTCTTAATTTGACGAATAGGTCGTCATATCGTTCGTTCTGACAATTATTCGAAGGTGGCTATGTCCTTGGTGTAATAATCCACTCTCATGTGGAAAAAAGAATATTATGTCATGTAGTCTATTTTTTTGTGAATGATTCTGCTTGCCGACGCATCGCTGTACCCAGAGCTATGAATGAGGTTTTGTAACAGTGAATTCGGCACAGGGAGTCCGATATCGGTGCAGAAACTATTTAATAAAATAATCAATATATAAAGAGTCGTATTAGCTGCTAACTATGAAAGTACCTATTTCAAACTTGCTACATTGTGTGCATGTTTGGTTGCTGCATCCACAAGGTTGGGTGCAGAAGCCCGTGAAAAAGCAGACGTAACACGCTGTGCATTGCACGATCTTGGATAATTCCGGGTCATAAAATTACTGGAAGCATCAAGAAGCAGGCATTCATGAGAAATTGCTTACAAGATAAGCCTCGATGAGGAGCTCCATTTTTCATTCGCTGTTTTACCCCGCCCGGTTTGTTTTACAATGAAAAGTTAAGATGATGATTACACCGTTATCATATTAAAATCTAGTTCTTAATTGGTAGTTTTCATTGGTATATGCTCACCGCATGGCTCTGAAGCTCGCGGATTTATTTCTAGCCCCAATTCCGGGTAATTTTTTCAATATAAAAATGAAGTGTCTGATCAGGAAATTTTTTATTCTGCAAAAGTGAACTGAAGAATTAGCGTAATTTTACATTTTCTTACATAAACTGTGGATAAGACATGAAACCCCGAATTATCATCCCCTTGATCTTTTCAATTGTGTTGGATACCATCCAGCTCAGTTATCAGTACAGTTGCCACGATGATAGTGACACATGCGAGGATGGATTCAACACCGTTTATCGAGACAAAATATTCGCAACAGACGAACAAGAGACTTTATACCGGCGGTATTGCTGCAAACCCGAGAAAGGTCATAAAATCGCAACTGCATATAAAATATACATGAATATACTTCACAAATAAACATGAGTCTTTTATCCTGACTGATGCTTCAAATACTTATTTGTGTTCACAGAGGAAATTTACAGAAACGAAGCAACAGAGTGCCGCCCAACAAAATGTGTACCCCAGGGGGCGGCTGACACATGTTCCTCCATTCATCCTGATCGGGAGCGTTTTATAAATGGGACAGAAAAGCTAGTTTGGGACGAGCTCCTTAGCGACCCATGCAAGACCGATGACGGTCAACCTGGCCGTATTGGTCTTTGCTGTAGCCAAGACGTTTACGAAACAGTTCTGGCCTCGGTTTATGGAGCGGAACCTAATGAGTTTCCTCATCAAGCGAGAATCAAGCCGATCAACTGCGGAGGAACAATTTACAACGAAAACTACATCCTAACAGCCGCGCATTGTGTAGTCGAGAAGGGTGTCCTGAATCCCGAACATGCTACGCACGTCGTTGTGGGCACCAACATAGGCGATATGCACCTTGACCTGGCAGAATATGCATACCCGGTTGAGAAGATCATTGTACATCAGGGCTACAGCAAGTTTAAAGCAAATGGTCCGAGTAAAATGACCTTCAATGATGTCGCCCTTCTCAAGCTGAAAAGCCCGCTAAAATTTTCAAAAACTATCAAGGCTCTCCCCCTGGCGCCACTGAATTTTAACCCAAACGCCCACTCGGACAAGATGATCATGGTCGGTTGGGGAACGACTGAAAACCTCAAGCTGGCTCCACATCTGCAAAAATTGAATTTTCTCTTGAGAAAAGATGAGAGGTGCTACGCCCAGGATAAAACTGGAATACTCCCAAACACATTCTGGGCGCTGCAGGACTATCGAGATCAGCTAATTTGCGCGGGTGGGATAATGGACGGTACCCGCAGTGGGACGGTAGGTAACGGTGACTCCGGTGGTCCAGCGATTTGCAGAAGTGAGGACGGAACTGCGGTTCTCTGCGGGATAACGTCATTTGGACTTGACGACGCAAAATGTAAAGAGTTTCGAGACGCCAAGCACTGCATTCCAAGTACGTTCGCAGAGGTGGCCTACTTCCGAAAATGGATTGAGGAAAAAACAAACAGTCAGGGGCAGTCAGAGACATCCTTGTACAAACCGTATGTCTACGGAAAGGACATAAATAGTGGCGAATACGATCATCAGGTTTACATAACGTCTTCAACTGGAAGGAAATGCGGAGGGACGCTGATAAGCCCCAATATTGTTGTCACTCCAGCTCAGTGTGTGTCCAGTCCGGGATCAAAGGCTCTCTTTCCTGGCCTTCGAGTTTCAATCGGCATCAAAAACATTCAACAATCGACGACAAAACACAAGGTAACTGGCGCCAGGGTACACTCAGGCTTTAAAATGAGAGGAACTCCGGTTAATATTCAGGATCAAGGACACACTAGCAATTATTATCTTGATCCTTATCACCACTCCGACCTTGCAGTTATCAAAATTTCCGGCCAGGCTCCAGCAAGTACAAAATTTCCACAGCTGCCAACTTCTGGAATTAAGTTTCCAAAGGGTACGGATGTGTCTTATCCGCGAGATGTTGCTTTTTACAAGAGCCTCAGGGCTCGATCCATGAACATTCTAGAGAAAGACGAATGCCAAAAGAGACTCGACAGGATTGGCCGTAGAGACAATTCAAAGATCAACCTCGATGACAACACTCTTTGTGCTGTCGAGGAGTATTCCGGAGGTTCCACTTGCGATAGCGTCCTTGGAGGAGCCCTCCTTTGCAAAAAGGGTAAACATACAGATGTCTTTTGTGGAATGCAAATTTTTCGGACGTGCAGTCTGACCCTGCCTTACAACTACGTCGACTTGGCGCATCCGAGCAACCTCGACTTTTTAGAACAAGCTAAGAAGGAACTTGAGGAAGGGGAATAAACCAAATCAATTCATAAAATTAAGAACTTTATGACATTTGTCAAAAGCATGAAAATTAATGCTGCCAGAATTTTTGTATTACGAATCGATTAAACGAAAACTGTAGAAAAATAATAATTCTCTCCCAAGGTTTTTTAATTTTAAAAATACGTTCCCCTAGACTGAGCAAAATACTTTGAAGAATACAGTAAAATCTTGATTGCAGGCCAAGGAGAAAGTATTTAAGGGCAATTAGAAAGAAAGCAATAATACAGAGTACTTCGTTTATAATTGCCTTGGTTACTATAACGAGTGTTTCCAAGTTTCTGGTTTCTAAGTCCTACAAAATTTGTGTACAGTCCTCTCTTTTAGAAGAATTTTGGATGAATACGATGTTGTTTCGCAGGTATTGTAGCTCTTTTTGGCAATATAAATGCCCATAGGGGATTGAAATGCCCGGCAATTATAGCGAAGCCAATTATAAAATTGGCAATTTTAAAGAGGTTGATTTACATGTAAAACGGAAGGGTGGGGAATATTTCGGCAATTACAACGAAAAGCCACTATAACGAAGGCAAGTATATCGAGATTTTACTGTATGTTGTTTATAGATATGTTCTCTTATGCGAAAGCAAAAGTTTTTTCTTTTGTGATTATTTATTAATACGTTGCAAAAAGTAGAACAAGTGAAAGTATTCACAGCTTGCTTGGCGTATCCTTTGACCATTTTAAAGTTTCAGTCTTTCATATACTTTCATGCGAATTGATAATGACCATTTATAATCATAATCATTCTCTGTGGCTAAAACCGGTTTCTAGCTCAAACTCCGCCTCTTTACACATTCACCCGGGTGAGAACAAACCCGATGTGTTGGCCGACGGAAATGGACATACAACATAGTCATGAACAGTTTCAACTATAAAATATGGGTCTATCCTATTTCATGTTTTTTGCGATTATAAAAATGAAAACGGACTCATTTGTATCAGGGAGACTGTTCTGTTAACAAATTTGCCATTTCTGTCTGGGTCTGGGTTGTTGTTGTGGATATATCCCTTTCATGCATTTTTCAACTCATTCTAGCTGAGCTCGAGCCTCCCTGTTTACGATAGCTGGTCAATGACGCCGCTTCCCTTCACAAAACAATATCTGACGGTCAGACTGCACAACATATCAACTGACAAACATTTAAAAATGTTTCCTTACGTAAATAATATCAACAAGAAAAGCAAGCTGGTTTAACTACTAAACTGTTAGTTTCAAGCAAATTCAAACCAAATTAATTATTTATTGCTTTATTTAAATTTTAGGGGTTTTTATTATGATTTGCAGATACGCATTTTTAAAATGCTGAAACCAGGGGCATCACCGATACCTGAAGCGTCCTCTACACTATCTATTCCACCTGCAGTTGATAGACCACTAAGTCTGGATGAACGAAGTTAAGAAACTGAAACAAGAAAAATCTCTTCTTCAAACCAAAGTAGAAGAATTAGAGCAGAAGTCCATGAAACAAAAGGCTGATTTGGACTACTACTGGTGCAAATCCATTCAAGTTGACGAAAAAAGAAAGGAAAAGGAGGCGGAGCTAGCCGAAAAGGAATCGCAACTGAATCGAGCTCACAAAACTATAGCAGAAAAAACTCAGGAATTTGATCTCCAAGCGAAACAGTTGAAGGACGTCCAAGACCAGCTCGTTAACAAAACTGCAAATGAATCACGACTTGAGCGACAGGTATCGCAAAATGAGGACAGAATTGAGCGGCTGCGCGGAGAAATTTCTCGTCTGGACCGCGAGAGATCTTCAAAAAACATCAATTCAAAGCTTAACCGCATTGAAAGTGAACGTGACAGTTTAAGAGAACGGCTGAGAAAGAAGAGTGTTGTTGAAAGGAATTTACAGCGTCAAATATCTGCAAATCGGAAAACAATTGACACTATGAGTGCCCAAATTGAAGAGTTAATTTCTGATCATGAAAAATCTTTGCATGAAAAAAAGCTGCTAATAGAGGAGCTTCAAGATAAAGTAAAAAAGGAAAAAGAGTCACTGTCAACTGCCAATTCGGAGCTGGATCACCGTGCCGAGTTAATTCTTGGCTTGGGTGAAGTTATTAGAGAGCAGACACAAACATTAGACAATTTTACTCAGAAAAATGCCAAATTGGAGGAAAAAATTAACATATTTATGGAAGAGCAAAATAACGTGAAAAATGCTGTTGAAAACCTGTGCGTTAATTGTAAAATGAAAGTATCAGACTCTGTTAATGTTTTACGCTTGCTTGAAAACATAACAGAGTTAGAATGTGTTAGTAAGAGTGAAAAGATCGCGGACCAGTGTTATTCTAAATTAAACCAGATTAATTTGGATAAAAGTGAAGTCACTCAGCCAAAAGAAGAAGATAGCAAACCCTCCGTCATCTCATCAGCTGGGTGTAGTACCCATGAGTGTTCAACCCCGCAGGTTCCTGTTGCTCAGATAAATGAAGTCTCTCTACCAAATAAACGGGAGGTTCCTGATCCTGAGGAGGATTTGGAGGAGGGTGAAATTCCCTCCAAAAAATTGAAAGTGCACATACCAGTTGTGATAGGCTCAAGCTCAAATGTTTCCACCGTTGTTTCAATTGTCCCTGTTACAGACAGCAGTGACGAAGATGTAGACATCATAAATTAATGTTGCAAAGATTTATTTATTTTGTTACATGAAGAAAATAAAATTAAAATTAATTTTGTTACATGTACCAAGTTTTTTATTTGATAAATCTTGTCTATCTTCTTAAATCTTACTAAGAGAGCAGTCTTGGCCTTGAAAGCAAGTGGAAGGATAAAGCAGATATGAAATTCTTTACTGTTACTTAACAAAATCCTTTAAGGATAAATATTCGCTTTAGCAGGCACGCGGGGGACCTGTGTCTTCAATTGCATAACTAAATGTGATCACAAAGCATCCTAGAAGCAAAACAAATACGCATACAAAAATTCTTATCCTAATATGAATGAACTATGCGTGATACCTCAAAAGCATTCAAAATTCTCATGCAGGTGCATGACATGATTAAAGTGTTCAAAACGAACCCAATTCGGAAATGCGAAACGCAAGTATTAATTAGAAAGAGAATATTAAATGTACCTCTGGCTATGCATACTAATTTTTTTACTACTGATATTTATTTAGGCGGTCTCCCCTATGTTTCCCTACATGTTTGGAAACTAAAATGTTTCATTAGTGTACATTCATTTTTAACCGTAACTGTCACTTATGAGCGACCCAAACAAACAGTGAAAAACTTATTTGACTCGGTCGGGGAATAGTTTATAGTTGTGTAATATATGGGTTCATGGAATTCGCAATCT
>VICI01003504.1:0-13091 GCA_019593645.1 Akabosia matsudoensis | reverse complement strand
TATAGAGTAAGGATGAGATAACGCAGACTCTTCTGGTTTGAATCCCTCTTCGATGCTAGTTAAAACTAGAACTATGTAACTTTCGTAGAAACGTCAATCATCGCTTTATATTAAATCATCGTGCTTTTGCACTCCCACCTTGAATCTTTTATCGCTTTTTTGTGCATAGAACCCAATAAACTCTGTTGGTTTACTTAAAATTAAAAAGGCTTCGTGGTTTCAACTGTTTATTTTACGGGCATCAACGTTCTGATGAAGCGCGTATGCCTTGGGAGGGTAAAGAAACCGGAATAAGGTCACCGTGTGAGAAGGATTCTGTTGAAGTTGGAGGTGTATCGCTTGCAGCAGGTTACTCCACACACGCCCGACAAATATTTAGTGTGATGTTTTCATACATGTCGCGTCATGAAAAAAAAAGATGACAGGGTTTAGCGGGTCTCCTATTTTACTGTTGATGAGTAACTCATTGTTTACGATTTTTTTAGCTTACATCATAATTGGTCCACAGATTTTAAGCGTAAAGCGGCATTAGGGATGCGATGATGAAACCAAGATTTTTTAGTGATCTCAGAGGATGCACAGAGGACGGTTGATTCCTTTAAACTGGCATGAGGGTTACAAACAAGCTGAGCATTCAGCGTTCATTTGTGTTCCTCCTTTATCGGTATTAGAGATGCGATGATGAAACCAAGATTTTTTAGTGATCTCAGAGGATGCACAGAGGACGGTTGATTCCTTTAAACTGGCATGAGGGTTACAAACAAGCTGTGCATTCAGCGTTTATTTGTGTTCCTCCTTTAAATTAGTTGAAAGGTGTAATAATGATAGGTTGCCGGATCACTGGTAAGTTGTGTAGCAGTACTCGTATACCTATTTTGAGTTATATGGTTTGATCATAAAATCTATTTGGAAATTTTAAGGGTTAATTGACAATGCATGGCTGGTTACATGTTGGATTTTGTTCGTCATCCTGTGCCAAACTCGCTTTGGTAGCACCGGCAATGTTCCAGACAGAGTTGTAGGGATTTTTTGGGAAGGTGTAAGTGCACGAATCCTTTAGAGTTTGGCATGCATGTGGTGACAAATTTTAATAATCATTTAATGCACATCTAAGTCACAGTTAATGAAAAATAAATTGTCATCATTAATTACACAGATATATACTAGGGGTGAATCGGTAGCCTCATCCGAAGCAGTTTCAATGTTTCAGGATGGGAAAGGTCAACAACTATTGCTTTCATATGAAGATGCAAGTTCAAAATAATAGTATTTCAATAACGGTAAATTATTCGTAACCACAAATCATTATTTCTTTCGCTGCTGAAGGTGTCGGTCCTAGAGTTTTTAGACATGACGACTGATTATTACGAGCTATCATCATATTTCAATGCAACAATAATGATTACTGACGATCCATTCGTATGCGAAAAGTGTTTAGATACTTTGCTTGACAATCAGGAGAACTTCCTAGTAATTCTTTACTTATTTGTTCAATTCTTTTGGGAAAAAACCCTGTAAATGTATGTATTTCCGGTATTAATATAGATCTACACCGGTTTCGTCTATCAAAACATCAAGTCTATGGTCAGACACTATCCCAATTTGTATCTAACTCGTCCCAGCTCGGATGCTATGACTCACACTCTCTACAAGCTGACAACATTGGTTTTGAACAAAACAATAAATTCGTCAAATGTAGCTTTTGTGGCGAGGGATGATCAGTCCCCATATTTAAGCGTAAGACGGATATAAAATTTAAAGCAAGGCAATGTATTGAAAAATTGTAGCTCAACCTGGATGGAATCACTTATTTCAGGCTTTTCGTGGAATTCAATTTAGTTTAAGGGACTACACGATTAATTGGGATCTCTTGTACTTGAACGACAGTGAAAATTTAGACATTTCCAATTACGTTGACGAGCTTAATGCGACTCTGGTCGTAGCGGAGGGAGCAATCGCAAAAACGCTTTTGTGCCACTTTTCACACGGTTGTTATCCAGCAAGAAATCGCAGCCTAATTTTCTTAGGTGAGATGCTGAATTATTTGCTCATCTATCTTTTTCCTTTTCCTGACGTAATTTGTAAAAATCAAGGAGAAGCAGGAACGCCCCTCTTCGAAGGTAGCAGTTTTTATGACAGAACGGCTGTAGCGCTAAAAAACAATCAAAATGGCTCGTTTGAATGCACCTGGCATGGAATAGCGGAAGCTGGAGAAGGTCATTTATTCCTGGAATATCCAGCGTCTTCATCGACGATTCGCGATTATGAGGTGATTTGAATAGCTTGGTATAAAATCTTGAAGATATGAGAGAGCATTAGTATTACAATTATTTATTACGCTGCATGCAATAAATAGTCTCACAAGGTGACCATCCTAAGAAGCCGAATAATCGAGAAAATACGCCGACAATCGCCTCATGAATTGGACTACGCTGATGCCCTCCTAGCATTTGATTCACTATGGGTAGTGCTCAAAGGTAAAATGATTTGAATGATCTCTTAGCAGATTGAAGATACTACATAAAATATTGGTCCAGTTTCTCTTGTACGTATTGACTGGAATGAACCATATTGGTGTGGACCTCGAAGAGAAAGTAAAAGGAGAAAAAAATTATATGATTTAACACAAGACGGTTTTATTGTTTCCTTATGGCAAGCTATTAACACGGCTTGGATCAAAGGAAACGGGGAACTGAGTGGGGAATCGGTTGGACAAGAACTAAAAGCTGAGTCGTACATAGGGCTCACGGTAAGTGTTTCGCCACACTTTTATTGCGTAATATCTTGGAAAACTGTCAGCCACACTTTGGTGAGTATAGAGAGTGCAAAAAAATATCTACATTTTCACCCAGTTCCGTAGATTCCAAGCAAACAAAGGGGTTCATAAAAAAGTTCCTTTTCTTTATGTGCAATGAGGCGTGAGCTCTATGAATATTCTATCACGCCTTGAGTACATTAAATGGAGAGTAGACAACCGGAAAGTAACATTTTGTATGGGGAAGACGGAAAAGTTATTTATTTGATGTTTATTGAATTCACTTTGCTTTAATGAATAGCCTAAGTTTTATTGCAAGAGGAACAGAAACCAGAACAGATCTGTCTTTGATGTAAATGACAATTCATTTTTCTAAATAATATATTCCAGGACAATATGGCTAGACCGATACAGACTGGAGTTAATCTCTGAGAAATAAAGCAATTAAATGTTTGTTTGTATATGGATGGAAGTTTGATCAAATCTAAACGTTACAAGCAAGCTTTCATAGGGGAGGAGGTAGGAAAATATGTTGCAGCAAAAGCGGCATATGTTAAAACGTATTGTTCTTTATCATAATAAATGTGATTTTATGCTGTGAATAAAGAAATTGATAGATAGATACAGAAATTCAGTGCTGAAAGAGTCTTCTGGGCTGACATTTTGCGTTCTTAAATAAAGTTTAAAAAAGCAGGATGGTTTTTTTACACGAAGAGATTCTGTGTTGACAATTAATTTAATGAATATTTCTAATAAAAATGTATCTATCGATGAATCGTAAAGGAAATAGTTATGTTCTGTTATAGCTATAAAGAAAGGAAAGATAGCTTTGATTAATGTTTATGATAGTGATTTTATGTGTTCTGTGTTATAGGGAGAGAAGTTTTCTTTTGTTCAAATGGACAGTGGCGGATATGTTCAGAGCACTCAGGAGGCAATCATTAATGTGTTGCGTCTAGTGAACGGAACGTTCAAACAAATTGCTCGGCATTTCAATTCAAATAGCAGTTTTCTTCTGCATGATACTCTGTTATATAATGGAACAAGTAAGACGCAGCCTTGTAGATTCGCATTTCGCACTATATATTTCCGTTTCTAAAAAATATTTTGTTCTTTGGTATTTTGCAGGCACGTGGAGATTGGCGCGTTCATCGCATTGTCAAAACGCGTCAAATCTGTTAATTTTCACAAAAAATGTTCTTATAATATGCTCGATTATAGTGCTCGCTAGTTTAATGGTGAACTAATTTTAAATGTAGGGAAGATGTTTACTAAACTTCAATACTTTGCACACAAGAGGTAGAATATTCTGTAACCAAACTAAACAAGCAAGGCACAAATATAGTCAATATAAGATAGAGGCAAAGTTTGATGCATAGATTAACTAATAATAATTGATGTGCATAAGCTAATTTTTATGTTATCCACGCTTTTTGTACGATGTAGGAATAGTAAAATATGGAGATATCTTTGTGATATACTGTACTGAACGCATCAGAAAATGAAATCTTCGTATCAGTAGAAAAATCAGTGTTTGTTCATCTTATCTCAAAGAAAGTGTAAATGTGACACGCGTGTTCGCAGCGAAGTCGAGGTTCTTTGAAGTGCACCGGAATAGGATTTGTGTAATGGAACTTGCCTCCTTAGTAGCACCCTCGTCTTTAGCTTTTCACACGCCCGATAGCCAGATTTGAACTTTGTCCAACCATTTTAACATTGAGAAGGTATTTTCTTTTGAACCAAATTCTTTTTTCTCCCCATGTAATAAAAAACAGATAAAAATGTTCTACGGCCAACGGCTACTTTTGTATTGTATATGCATCTACTAAAAGATTTACAGAAGCAATCACATTTGGAGTACATAAACAAGCAACATCTAATAAGAATTGATGACCTAGTAATCTTTAGACGTTGCTTACAAGTAAATTTATCAATAGTTGGACAATGATGTAAAAACTGCTTTCCAGTTCTATGCAATTCTCTTTGTGTCCTACTCGGGAACGACTTTGTCCTGGTCTCATAAAAGGAACCCAGTGCACCTCTAACTAAATTTATAATACATGAGCGCCGGCGCCTGGGACGTCTTGTGCAGTTTTCTACCGGTAGCTTTAAGAAAAGAGACAGCAGTTTGTCCCAGGGCATTTCCTTATGAATACTTTTTTCTCTTCGCTTGCCTTTTTCTCTTGGTCTAGCCCATGGTCTATACACTAAACATTAGTATTTAATCTACAAGCCCTGTTTTCTCGCCGCTGCCACATGCTCCTGTGTTTTCTTTTCTGCGTGTAGGGAAATTACACATCGGAAAACCCCTTGTCTTCTGTTCAACCTTCCTCACACCTTGCATAGCACTAGCAACCCGTTTTGTGCCTCTCTCTTTGGGGCACACTTTCTCTCGAAATCATTCAGGAGCAGCGTGTATTTCCATTCTTGAGGCTGCCACGCTTGGTTTGCATTTCCTTATGAATACTTTTTTCTCTTCGCTTGCCTTTTTCTCTTGGTCTAGCCCATGGTCTATACACTAAACATTAGTATTTAATCTACAAGCCCTGCTTACTCGCGCTGCCACATGCTCCTGTGTTTTCTCTTCTGCGTGTAGGGAAATTACACATCGGAAAACCCCTTCTCTTCTGTTCAACCTTCCGTACACCTTGCACAGCGCTAGCAACCCGTTTTGTGCCTCTCTCTTTGGGGCACACTTTCTCTCGAAATCATTCAGGAGCAGCGTGTATTTCCATTCTTGAGGCTGCCACGCTTGGTTGTCTGGATATTTTTGTGGAGAATTGAGTGATATTAAAACGCGTAGTCAGCTTTCTTTGTCGACTCACTCTGCTTTGACATGTAGTGGAGAATAGAAGCCTTTTCCGATAAGTTTTTTTCTTCTTCTTCTCTAATAGAATACTTTCACTTTGAGCCAACTGAATAATCTTTGTTCACCATAAAAATATATTCATTCTCTTTTTTTACGAAACTGAGAGAAAAAGTTTCTCCTCTGCAGAAGAATATGAGTAAGTATATTTTTTGGGAATGCTTTTCATTATATCTGTGTTTGGAGGAGCACGTCATTGAAAGAAAACGGACGGAAAGAAAGCCGAAGTTGAATTTTAATGAATTACTCGTTGATTAAAAATCCTGTTTCAATAATTGCTTCAGACGCGCCCGACTCTGCGAAGTTTTCATAAAAAAACGAATCTGTTTTCATAACCAAAAACTCTGTCCCTTTCATTTTCCAACCAAGTTCTTCTTTTACAAGATTTCAGAACGAATTTCGCTACCATTTAGTGTTCTACATCTTCGCAGACTGAAAGAGTTGTTTTCCTTTTCTTTCCAAATCGTTTCTGTTTGATACTAGCCACCGTAGTAGCTTTCGTTGGATTGAAACATATGTACTTTTATAATTCTTGGAATCAGAATGGAGGAGAATCGAAAAACTAGAATTGTTTATGAGTAGTTCAAACACAGTGACATTTTTGAATGAATAGACGAAGACAAACGAATTTTTTAGTTTTGACTTTTTAATTTTAGAGCCCCTCGCACTGGTTTGAGTATTGTTTCAAAGCGAGGTTCCCTACTTGAAAGGAATGTGGGAGAGTTATATTGTATATATAAAGTCAGTAATCCTTATTCAGCAGGGCAGGAAAAGGCCTCTAGTAAAAGTTTCAAAGAAAACATTATGAAAGTATATGAGATCTTGGGGAAAAATTGCCTTTTAAAAGAACAATTTATTCCAGCAAGGATTTCGAGCTCGAGCAAGTAAATTGCTCATCTAGAAACAAAAATGGAAATGAAAGGATAGGGAAAGGGTAACAGATTGTTAACTGAAATGATAACTTTTTTATGTTCATGTGGTTGATAATTGTGGTAGCTGAAGGATGAAAGACGAACAGGAAGCAGAGAAAGCAAGAGGGATATAAAATGTCAAAAATTTGGAGCCACCTCACAGTGGTGAAACAAAACTAGGTGATCTTCATAACCCCTGGAATTGGATGGAGTGAGAGGAGGACTTGTTCTCTCATTTTGATACTTCATTTAATAAGCTTTCGTGTTTCATCCACATGTACTCACATTTTACGAACTGTGTGTGACACTTACTTGTGGATTAGGCACGCTGGTTGGAACCTTTTTTTTTCTGTGTGAACGAGACGAAGACTCATTTCGCATTGTTCGGGTAAAGGAAGCCAACTATATTTTGTATCTTTCGCAATGGACAAAGTTTCTTGTTAAGGGAATACCACAGCGCGAGGTTTATCCGAGTGAAAACTCAGTGAAAGTAAGTTTTGTTGACATGAGTCAACTTGTGAGATGTGATCCGCACAATCTTAATTGGGACCTTTTGAGCTGTTACAAATGCAAGGAGACATATTATGTACATTATGCTTCGTGTGTGTAGAAGCTTCTATTAAAGAAGGAGCTTCGCTGATATCAGCGCTGAGTGAATAGCAAAAGAGGTAAGGGATGCAGAAGAGACTACGCCGACGTAGATCATAGTGTATTCCAACTTTTTATCGCCATCATTATCATCATCCCAAAAAAATTCATTTCAAAGGTTTTAACAAAAAAAGTAAAAGTCGATTTTATTTGCATGTATGCATATCTACAACCCTTTTGTGGGCTTTTACATTTTAATATTATATTTTACATTTTTACATGAATTGATGCACTCCGTACAATTCGCAATTTGTAACCGTTCTCAGAGGCATTAAGCCCTTCCTTTATCAGTCTCTCTTGTGTGTACGGCTTTTTTCAGGTAGCAGTCGAACAAAATGTTTTTGCTGTTGAATAACTTATGCGGGCGTGTATATCTCATTTCATACAAAATGAAAGGAATCAACGAGTTTCTTTACACAGTATCGGAAGAAACTACAAAATAAGCGAATACAGTTTGCGCTTTGTTGATAAAAATAATGTTTGGTGGGTGTATATGTGCTCTCCCAGATCATTTTTATTCCTAAGTCCTAAAGATAGAGATGTCTACCGTGAGATAAAAGTTGTTTCGTTCTTTTTTTTCGTTCACTTCCACCACCGCCAACAACGTTGCGGATGTTAACCGATCTTGGCTCCCAGGGAATTTCCCAAGATAAAGCTATTTATGACTGAGGAAATTATGTTCCTTTTCAAATAATTGTTAATAGTTCGTTTGGAACAACTTGCGTTGTCATCATTTTTATGCATTTACGTAGTGATCCATTATTTCGGTAGGTTTCGAAATTTATATAACATCGAATATTTATTTTCGCACATAATTATTACATTTCTGTATTTGAAGATGATTTTTAAAGCCCTGCTGCCTGCTATAGTAAGCGAAATGTGCAGAATCAGCGTAACGTATGGCTTTTATGCCGAAATCGAGTGCTTTTTCTTACTTGGTATCTTGGAAATTAGGCACATTCCGTTAGTTTTTTGGAAAACAAAATTTGTAGAACAACTAATCATAAAATCCAGTAATTTATAGCACCGACCAGACACTACACATGTGCCTACTGAAGAGAAAGGCTAGAATATAAGGAAATATTTTTTGATAGAATAGTTCAAGGTTTCTGCAGAGTAACGATCCAGTATCAGCGTGAATTTTATACATTTTAAACAGTACTGTACCGGAAGAACTCATTAAAAGCAATTAAATATTGTGCCTTGTGCTACATATATAGTTAGTTAAAAATATTTGCCCTCCTGATAGATTTTGGATACCAACATGTATGCTCGAACAAACACTGGGATATTTTCACATGAGTGAAAGTTATGTCAGTTTTTTAAAACATACTTTATACCTGTGGGAATTTCACGGAGAACCGAAAATTCTTTAGCATCTAATTACTGCTTCATCAGAAGTAGAGCGTAGTAAGTAAATGAGCTGTGGTTCGTTAGGTTTGTTTTTCATGAGTTACTCGACGTGGGAATAAGCTTATTATGAGGAAGTTAGCTTGCTCTAAAGCTTACACCTTCACTCTTACTTGCTATATTGTCAATTGAGTGCATAGAAGCATAAAAACGTATAATTGTAAGTACTTCAATGATAACATATGTAAATGGGATATTGTACGCAAGGAATGGAGTAAACTTCAAAAAAATGTTTTTGGCCAATGGGTTGAATATAGGTTAACAGAGAATAATTTCGAATATGTTTCCACTACGATTTCCGGGTTATAAAAAAGATGATTTTATTGAATCAATGTCTGTGGTCTAACTATGGCTCCACCAGTTTTCCCACATATGAGCTCATGACCAGGTCATAGTTTTTCACACATGCTGATTCTGATTCACATTGTTGCAGGGCTTCCATAAAGAATACCTATAGCTAGCATAAAACGACGTTCTCGACGAAGTAATATTACTGAAAGGCTGTGGATGTTGTGGGATGTTAACTGTGCAGATGTGTTTTTTCATGATGATGGTGATGATGGCGAACGTTGTTTCATTACGAAGAGATGCATGTCCTGTCATCCGTCTCATTTCCTCTTTCACAGGATCATTCTTGCGGAGTAATGGAATATAAGTTATAGAATTGGAAAAGATCAGCACAAAAAGCCCTTTCTCCGACCGTCTAAGGGGGTATTGCCTTGCATATAATATAGCACTGGCTCAGCTCGCCATCATCATGGACAAGCTTGGAACAAGACAGTAACCAGCAATGGCCGCCAGACCTTCCTCTTCCATCATCATCATCATTCTTCATCATTATCCATCAAGAGCTGTTCATAGCATCACGTCCAACTAGTATCTACATCAGTCACGAACAGACAAACAATTTTTTTACGTACGTACTGAATGCACATGGCCAAAATATCTAATAGGTTACCAAAAACATTCGCTAAAAAAACTCAAGCAATTGCTGTTGTGTCCACTTTCTCTACCACGACCATGTGGGTGCACTAACAAGTTTTTGGCTGAACACAGTGCTTCATAGTTCATAATGGGATTTCATTAGCAGCATTGCAACAGCTCCGTTATAGCTAATCCGATTGCGTCCATGCCCAATATCTAACTCTCTGTTACTCCTCCCTAGCTTCATGGTTAACCAAGTACGAACATTTGGAGCCAAGTCAATTTCAAATACTTTTCAAAGATTCCCAATGTGGTTCCAGTAATCCATGCACGGAAAACATGTTTCGTTGAATGGCTGTCACTCCATGAATACTTTAGATTTGGGATCTCAATCGCAAAAAAATAAAAATCCTTTCACTTTTATCCACTCCCCAACGATCAAGTCAACTCAAGTCCATCCATTTGTTTGGAAAGAGATTTATCTTACAAATTTTCCCTTTGCAAAAAAATAGTTTTTTATTCTTTATGACAAACTACAAACTCTGTTCTGAATTTTGATACTTTGTATCAGAACCGGAAGGAAGTTAAGCGGTCAAATTCGGTCGCTGCGGGATCAAAGCACAAATCAACCATTCCACATGTTTCTCCAGCTCTAGTATGGTTCATCGTTTCTTGTCTTTCCAGAATTCAATAAAAAGAGGTCTATACTTTAGCTTTTGTGAATATCAAGAGGGTAACCCACATCGGTTCCTGGCCCGTTTCGTTTTACCGATTATTTCAGCAAAATACTGTCATACTCATATGCACCCAGTGAATACTCTCTGACGTATCATCCATCGATCTCATCCAATCATAATCAAGTTTGTCTGTCATTCAAATTTTCCGAATCACGAGCAAAAGATTATATCCCCTTGAAACTCCAGCGACTATCCTTCTAGTTCAGTTCATGAGTAATCCAATTATTCTTGATGGACAGTAAGCCTTCCGTGAAAAGTGAAAAAAAAAATCACGATCAACCAACAACTCGTTCAGACTATCTTGTTTCTCAACTCAAGTGAAGTTTATGCACACAGTTATGAGTGAAAGCATACAAATCAAGTGGGCATAATTCTCCCACAATCACGTTGCAAACCCGCAACTTTTACATTCTCCTAAAGTAAAACACTGCCAACAACAACTAGTTCCTTTTTTGTAAAAACAACCCTACGTTTGTTGCAAACAACAAGTTATACGATGCCCACATCACGTACCATGATAATTCTGTTGTATTTCGGATTGTTGTAAATAGTTCAGTATGTGAAAGGAAACATGAATGTCAGCACCTTTAAACAGCCTCCCGTGCAGCACCTCTGACAAGCGACAGCTTTACTTACACCAGAGGAGAAAGTGGAGAAGCTAGATAGTTTTCTTTACAACGAGCGACAACACAACAGGATCGACGAGCCGCATCTACTCAGAGAAATGAATTATGAGCTTGCTACAAATGCGTTTTGAGAGGAGGCATCGTATATTACAAGCCTGACAAGGAGCTAATCTAAATTCCATTTTTCCCACATGACGCCATGGACGATCGTTTTAGTTGTTGTATTTATAATGGCATTTCTATTTGTCGTCTCTTGTGTTATTTACAACTTCTTTTTTATAGATCACTAGTGCCAATACTTTAGTAGGACTGTAGGAAAGTATTTAGTTTTTAATATTAGTCTGAGATATCAACTTTATCAGATAACAATCCGGCATATCCGGTTTAACTTTTCCAAGCTGTCATACAAACGGGTAGTCAAAATCATGGGATATCAACATACATACATACTATAGTGACAACATGGATAGCGAAACGTCCTGTAAGAGAAGTTACAAAACATGTAGGTGGAAATGCACTGCCGATGTCATTGTAAAGCGTCGTTTTAATTTGTGCCTGTAGGGGTAATGTAAGACAAGTACTGCATGAGATGGACCATAATTTTTGATAATTTATGCTTGTTGATGGGGGTAAATTTTTACATTTACTTTCATTTAAGTAAATATGTTTCCTATTGCATGTAAATGATAACTAATTCTCTGCTATTATGTTGAAATATAAAGTTTACTACAATTTATCAATTTATTGAGCATAAAAAACTCAGACACACAGTGTACAGCGACCGACCAACAATCTCCTTTCCTAGCTAACCAACGATTATTTGGAAGGCAGGCCGAAGAATTATTGGCTGCCAAAATGTTTTTACTCAGGAAAAGGGAATGAATTGTTAAAATTCTCTCTGCATAATTCAGGTCAGATAATCCTGTAAGGAAGCAAATAAAAATGTCTGAGATGCATTCATTATATGCATGTAAACTTCGTCGTAATTCGCTGCAAAAGCCCTGTGCTACAGGAGAAATGGGTGGATTAAAGGTAGTTGAAAAGCAACTTGCATAATATAATACGTGCAATATATATACCTACACATGCACATCTTAAGAACATGAGCGTGTAAGGATGAGCTGAAGTATAGCAAAATGTTTTATCGGTAAAATATAGTCAGAAGTTCGAATATATCCTATAGTGGGAGACAAAAAAGTTGGGAATGCTTGCCCCAATATTGTCACTATACTTTTGCCATATTTCTTGTTTGCGGTTTTCAATGGCTATATTCGTAGGGATAAAAAATAGGACAGTTTCAATGAATAGACGAAAAGAGAAAGAAAGAATATCAAAGATCGCCTGTCTCTTTAACTTCAACTTTTTGGCTTATGCATGGTTTACGAGAGTACCCATCCTTCTTAATTTTGTTGACAGTGCCTATATTTTAGCAATGAATGCCAGGTTGAATGTGCTGAAGTAGGAAACAATGCAATGTGATGACGGAAGTAAAATTAGACGTGTGAAGTTTTATGCTTGCGTTAGAATGTGTATAAAAGTTTTTGTAAAAAACCCCCATTTTCACGTAAACAGGTTGATTAAAAGCTCGAGAAGTCGTACTAGCTCATACTTTGGTTAGCCGAAATTGAGCTGGACTCACTAACGTTTTCTTTAGCAACTTTTCACTTATTTGAATTTCGATATGCTGCTATTATGCATATACAAGTTATTGTAGAAGCCCTTACAATCGGAACAGCATGCGTTTTATATGAAAACCAGTATCAGTGCGTTGCTAACATTTTCTTTGCCAATAACGATGTTTTTCTTCATCTGGCTTCCATAATGTAGAATAGCTTGTTAGCGTGTCATTTCAGCCAGTAGTTTTCAAATTATCATTAATATCGGCGAAAAGTTAAGCTCTTTTTAAAAAATTTTTGCTGGAAAAGCATTTTTATTGCTGAAATTGAATTTCATGAAATCATTTAGGATTAGTGGAGACTACGAGATATACCAGGAGAAAGCCGTATTAACACACATGGGCATTGGCATCATGGCGCGTTTATGGTGAATTCCAGGAGAATGCCTCTCTAAAGCTTATGAAACTAAGCGATGAGGATTTATTGTTTAGTCGATTGCAAACTAAGACGATAACTTCCAACCAAATAGCCCCTTAAGATTTTCAGTAAATGTTGGCAGAAATTGTAAACGACGAGTTAATTCTATTTTCTGTTGGTA
>VICI01003503.1:0-13096 GCA_019593645.1 Akabosia matsudoensis | reverse complement strand
ACCCCCTACTAAGTTGAAATTTCAATAAAACAATAACTCTTAATACCCCAGAATGGTTTCGCAACTCAACGCAACCTTTTTTGTAATAAATACGAAAACAACGCTGTACCAGTGCAGTGAATGCCGTACTATCTATTTAGGGTTTTCAATAATGTTGCGGAAGGGTTCTCTTACAGTCTGTTAATCTTCTCGTGATTCTATTTTGTCTATTGGGACAAATAATAATGATACCCTGCTGTGAGTACATGCGCTGTTGTGGCATTTCTCATCATTTTGTAATAATCATACTGGTTTCAGTTTGAAAGGGATTCATTCAATCGTTATATGCTCGAACCTTTGTATAAATGTTATCTGTTATTAACGCATCGTTTCGCACTTCAGCAGCACATATTTTCGCCTGTATCCGGGTTTGTTCTTGAAGCAAACCGAAAACTATCAAAATACACATAACAAAACAAGCATACATTAGTATACATTTTAATGAAGTCGGGAAAGTAAAGATGATGTAACTCATAATTAATGATCCATTACAGTATCAAGAACTTTATTAGACTCTGGTCGCAAGATAACGCCGCACTATATCACATCTCGTGTAGGAACGAAAGGTTTTAGTTATGAAGCATTGTTTTTTGTCAATTTTAATGCAGGAGGCATCTTTTAGCCTGTGAACTTCCGGCTTTCTGTAGAGTCCATACCCTTCATCACGATCTATAGGTCGCAATTTTTTACCAATCGACTTCGTATTTGGTGCAGGGATTAATTTTAGTCATCTTCATATGAAGCCTTATTGATAATGAATCCTTTGCCATGACCCCAAGGCCCTTGAGTCCTTTTTATTGAATCAGGTTCTACAAGAAGTATTTATAGACAGATCTGCTTCACATTTGGTGTAAAGGTTCCTCGTAGTCTTCATCAGCATATATTGGCTTTTGCGCCTCTGGTTTGCATATTGAATCTAAGGGCAATTTCGAAGGCCCCAGTCCAAGGTCGAAACTTTTTTCGTGTGACTAGCCTTTGGAATGCAAACGTTGTAGAACATACATTTTCTATGGAATAGAACACACTGCTTTCTACTGAAGTGGGCCCGGTTTTACACCTTCGGAAACAGTTCAGTCAATTATTGGAATTTTTGTACGTTTTTTTTGAAACTTTGATGCAAATGGGCCTTGTTGCCGTCTACAGTACTCTACAGATTTTGAGGAGTTTTTTCATTGAAGCAATGCTTTCTTATTCCCATGCATTCATGTCACTGTTAAAGATGTAGGTTTTCTTGCTAGTAATTGAATTGTATGTAATACAAAAAAAAATCTGCCGTTCCGCGTTTATATTAACTTGTACTGAATGCTGAATCGACTTCTTGCACCAGTGAGAGCGGGGTAACGGTAAAGAAAGAAAGTAGTTGTAAGGGAATTGCGACTCTGTAAAAGAGTTATTGTTTAGTGCTAAAACTAGCTTTACATGAAACATTGTGCCAGCTCACATTGTTGTGTTTTAAGCTGCCTTTGAAAAACTTAAGTTGTGGGCGTCCTGCTAGATATTGGATGGAATTTAGTGATGTCTCATCCCATCGAACTCCCCTGTTTTGCAACTTATCTTTCTTGCGGTGTTAGGTACTCAGTATCATTATATTTTTCCCTATCTGAGAGCAACCCCGCAAAAAAGAGCTATTTCGTACGTACAACTTTTATTCGCGGCTACTTTTCTCATCCCGAAGCCTGCAAGCTTTTTTCAGTATAATTGAATGAGTGAAAAGGGAGTGTTAATTGAAAACAAAAAGAAGCGAAAGTTTCTCATTTTCTTCTTTGTCTTTTTGAAAATCCACTTCACACTGTTGAAGTATCATGGAAAACAAAGATTTTCTAGGGAAGTTTTAAGTAGACGAGAAAAAAGCAGTCATCATCGAAATTCCAATTCCAATTTACAGTTAAACTTAATTTCAGTTAAGAAACTCATTTTTCGCTGGCTTCTACTTCAAGTTTTCACGGTGCGATCTTCATTGTCTCTTGACGATTTTATGTCATACACAAGCAAGGTTTGCGTTTCCTGCGATGAGCTTGAAAAGATAACCCACTCCAAACTCCCTGCCTGCAGTAGATGCAATTTAACTTTTCGATGCAGCCATGTGGCTCAGAGATATTATGTGTAAGGGGAGGAAAATTGACTTCGAACGATGCTTGCTCAAAATGAGTTCATAGATGGCAATTTCGACGAGTGTTAGCTTACTATACAAATGGAGAAAAAGTGAACGTGTTATTAGGATGGTACAACATCGTCATGAAAGAAACATGAAAAGTCCATCATCTTGTCACCCTCATCTCCAACTGCATTTTCAGCTGGTTGATTTTCTCGCTGACTCCATACCTTTTCACATGTGCGCAAAGTTTCAGATTAAATATCAATTTCACTCTTGATTCACATTACTATCTGACGGCTTACGCACTGGTGGACAGCAAAATACAAACTCACTTCGGCACACACAGTACAAAAGAAGTACACAACCGAACTGAAAATTCGTCTCACTGAAAAGCTTATAGGCATTGGTGGTGAGCTGGAATACGATGAGCCAAAAACATTGTGTATCTAAGCTGTAAAATGTGGCTTCTCATAAGAAACTTTCACACGGAAGAGCAGCATTTACTATATATTTTCAATTGCGATAAAATTTCTCCAAACATTGCCTATTTACTATATGTAGGTATACAATGTTTACTGTTAATATGGTAGTAAATCTTGAAGGTAGGTTCGTGGCATCATATTTTTTGCCTTTTGTGTATAGATAGTAGAAGTGGATTTTCTTCGAAATTGAGGTGTAGTTACCCTTTCAAATCCATTCAAGGTCGAAATTTCAATTTCAGTAGCCAAAACTTTGTCTTTCCTAAAGTTAAAGCTTTTCGTCATAGCCGCCAACAGTTAAAAAATGCTATCGACACCAGTAAAATCGTCCTATACTCAGTAGTGCAAGCATTGCAAATAAATATCAGTTTTTCAGGCATATTACACTAACACACTGCTTCCAGCTCGAATAAATACGACTTATACTTACTCCATAATATCATTACTGATAGAGTTTGCGAGACACACGTATTATTTACAGAAAAACCATTTTCTCGTATTCTGCTGTTACTGACAGCCATCCCTAGAACACGGAACCCTTCATACTTTCCAGTTGATATCTAGTGCAATCTTTATGTTATTTTATTTGGACAATGGTTTAGAATTACGTCAGCTACTCTTTAGTACAATATTTGGTCATTTACGTGAAAAGATGATGACAGCAGTTTCATGGGCATCGTTGTGTGTTTGTATCGTCTACGTCATAAACCTTTTAGGCTAGATTATCAAAAATTGGCTATGAACGCATGTCTTGATGAAAGGCTAAACCGTAACATCTTACGCTTCAGGCGAACGCATCAACTTTATAATTAAAAAACTTCGTTGCTGTACGAAAGAAAACAGGTTGACTTTCACAGGAGCGTCGAGTCATGTTTCCACACTTAACACTACAAGTTTTAATGGGTGCCGAAAAATGAGAGCATTTTCTTATTGCCCAATAACACAAACAATAGAGAAATCTACACAGCTTATTAAACGATGCGAATGTTCTTTTGAATATGATACTTATCTTAATAATGTAATTTACCCATCGTTTATTCAATGTTACACATTTATTCACTTATTTTTACAAGGTACACCTAAATTGGCCTTTGAACATAATTTTCGCCTGTCAAATGACTAAATCGCAGAAAACTCCGTATAAATATGTGCACCAAGGTCCAAAATATTGCATCGGGCCGATGAGTGATTCGTTACCAGGCGGAAGCATGCAATCGCTAAGAAATAATTATGCTTGCTTTTAAGGACTGCAAAGATTCGGTGAAAACTGCCTGTTCGCTGTTGCGCTAGTGTGTTCCTTGTAAAATATCTGTCACCTCTATGTTCATAGTTTCATGCAAATCAGGGAATTTCACGTTCCAAATGCACTGTACCTCTTTCCGGAAACTAATCCGCGTAAAACTGTTTGTCACTTTGTGATGCTTTCTCTCACCTGTATTTATGCTATTAAGTGTTCAAATTTTGTCGTTGTTGGTACAATGGGCGACATCACCGTTCCATATATAAAAATCTGTTTATCTTGCTGTGGTAGTCTTGTTTACTGTTATGTGTGTATAAACTTTGTGTTTTCCGCTGTGTTTTATTATAGTCCCTCTTAACGACAAAAAGACGCTTGAACTCCGTGCGCTCTCTTTTGATCGGGATGATGATGTAGCTGGAGAGCCTGGCTTGGAGGAAGTGCTCAAAGCCAAGAAGCCAAAAGATATTAAAAAGACGGGGAGCAAAGGTAAATGCATAAAATATCTTGAATGCCTGGTCACCTTCCAACGGATCATCAATAATGAATTGTGTTTATGTGTAATCTATGCGTGTTATGTGCTAAAACTAAAATCATACCTTTATTCCGGTAAAACGAACCGTCAGAAACGTCATTTGTGTTCTAAACGTACAGTAACTCTTTAGTTTTGAGTTAATTAAAACCTATTAAACCGCAACATATGTCGATAGTGATTCAATGTTGTACTAAAACCCTAACTTACTGTAAAATGGAGGAGAAAACCATTTCTCATTTATGTAAAACTAGAAGCTGTAACTAACTTTGCATGTTTTCCGTAGTAGATCAGATTTGCTGTATGTCGACCGAAGTTAGCTAGTTTCTCAAAGGTTGGCTACAGTATGTAGCCTGTAGTTATTTGGCATTGAAAAGTTGTACTGTAGTAATATACTATAAAATACAATAGTCGCAGGATTTAAAAAAACGCTTAAGCTTTGATGTAACTGGCCTGAGAGAACATAAGTTTAAACCAGAACTACAAAACGTTCATAAGTAACAACAGCTACCAGCTATACAAAATACAGTGTTCCTTTGTGAATGGTGTATAGCGAAGCCTCAAACTTATGTGCTCAGGCCAGTAATCCTTTTCAAAATAATGACTTTAGGAGCAGCAAAATATTATGTTGATAAAAATCACTTTCTCACTGTTTTTGAAAACATAAAACACAGTTTTTACAGGAGATTGTATTTTTAACACCCTTTCAAGTTATTTTTTATTTATTAATTCAAGCTTAAATTGGCAGGAATATGATAAAGAATAGACTGTAGCATCTGATACATTTTTTTTCACAGACACACGCACTTTCGGGTAATCTCAGCAGAGAGCAGATAGCTATTAGGATAACGTGTATAGTAGGTTGTAGGTACCTTCAACTCAAGTTTGAAGGAGCAGATTCAATTTAATGTTTTGTTCTATCATTAAAGGTAGTTTTTGCGTTTTACGGATTATTAAAGTTTAAATGATAGCTACATAATGATAAATGAATGGATGATACAGTGTGATTCCAAGTGTTCATGGAAAAATTGACACAATGCCCTATCATTGTTTTGCATCTGACCATTCGTTTAAACTTAACAACACTTCACTTATGGCCAAACTTACTTTTTAGTTTTACTTGTACTATACTTTAATCGCAGAGAGTGATCTAAGTTTTGAAGACACATCATTACTCAAAATATGTAAGTTTTTAACACAAAACTAGCTTCACGTTGACAGGTTTCGTCCAATCATCGGCCAACAAAAGCAATAACTTTATGAACCTCCCATGTAACTATTTGAATCATGATGACAATCTTAAAATTCACATTTCCCCCAGTTAAACCAGTCCCATTAGAGGTTTATTATTTTGCCATTTTCCCGTCATTTGTAATACAGGGAATTTTTAGGTGCAGGGAAGATGCTACGCAATTATTTACAACGGGGGAACCAATAGAAGCACTCAATGATGGAAAAGTAGGGTTGTGCCCTTTGATGGCGTTAAACAGGAAGTTAATAAAAAAAAGGTTTTTAAAGAAGGAGTGAGTGTGAATATCATTAGACTGAAAACATGATAAATGATCGACTCTAGTGAAACTTTTTTCCGCGTCACATCAAATTGTTGTTTCTCTAAAAGTTTTTATCAAAGAGGAAAGAAGAGGATTTAGTAATAAAAAAACCGTGGCTTCAACTTGTAGTGAAGTGGGGAGTATCTCAAGTATTCAAAGTTTTGTTAGCATCTTCATCGACACCAAAAACTCCCCTTTCACGGCACCAACTTTCCCCTTAAAGGAATATCAAACGCACCTATATTGAATGAACAGCTACGAAAATATTTGTCCTGTGGAGAGGAATGCAAATTAGATTATATAGTAAAATGCGTACAAAGCCTAATTTGCAATAACGACAAAACTTTTTTTTTTGCGTTTTCGAACCCATAAGTGTTCCATATAAAACGCGCAGTAATTGTCAGTGAGTCAAGATGGCATAGCACTGCAATATTTATAATTAAAGGTTGAAGTTAGATTAACTTTGAAACTTTGTGTTTACAGTTTATCTTTATGGATGGGTTGTATATTTTGAAGTGAAATCAGACGAACAAGTTTAATCTTAAACTTTTTGAAATGAAAATAAGAAGTACCAACGGGATCATGGAGAAATCCTTAAAGTGAGGGATCAAGATGCTAAAATGTTTTTCTTTGTCTATTCTAGATATTCCAAGCATGGATGAGGGAAGCGTTGGGGAGTGTTCAATCCAAGTGGATCTGTTTACTCATCCTGGCACTGGAGAACACAAAATAACAGTAAAAGGTAACAATTGAAATAAAGAATGCGAATAACTAGAATTTTAAGGAAACAACTATGACTTCATACAAATCATCCAAACCCTTTATATGTAGAAGTTGACAAAATGTGTAAAAATTGATTAAGTAGCGTCACCAATCAAGTTTTTTTCTTGTGTTAGAGCCAAAAAGTACGTTATACAAACGACGTCAATTTATCGCTACGCTTGGTAAGCCGTGTAGCTACTTAGTAAACACTTGGCCAACTACGTTTAGCAACTTTATTCTGAAACCTGCTGTCTAATACCTACCTACAGCGAGAAAACCTGTATATATCGTAGCAGATTGTGAATGAATTGATTACAGGGAGAATTGTGTTCTCAATGAGTTTTATTGCGATCATAAAAGCCACGGTGAGGATTGACTTCATCTTGATATTAAAATTTTAATGTTCCCATTTGTTTCAATAAAGTGTCTTTACACCTGCATCCCATCCCTGTCAGGGGTTAGTTTCATTAAAGCGAAATAACAATGGGCATATCCGCTCGCAATCGACAAAATAATATTATGAAGCTGTCATTATTACCAGCATAATGTGCTGATTTTCTCTCCATTGTTTCTCTATCTTTTTACTATCTTTCACATTTTCACAATGTGTCAATACGTATTCAGCTTCTCCAGGGCGAAGACGTTTGGTCAGACAAGATTTGGGAGCTCATATAATTATGTCATGATTCAACAATCGTGTCCAGGTACAATAGAGAGGCTATCAGCATGACGCATACCATGAGGTTGTCTTTAACGAGGCAATTAGAATTCGTCTCAAGCCTTCAGGAAGAGGGAGTAATCACGGGTTTGTGGCAGTGATAATGAATCAAAGCCATTAGAGTAATCACATTAGATCCAATGGTCTTCTCATCATTAAACTTTCGAATGCAAGAGATACCTATATGCAATAGAGCATACTTAAGCACAATGAGTTGTTTGAGCAAAACTGGACAAACGCTCGTCTAACCACGAAGAAAAAACTGGTCACCTTTCACTGCTCCCATGAACTGACAAAACCATCATAATTGCTTCCAGCTTCTAAATTTAAAAACTAACTCTTAGCTCTAAATCCAAATCCAGTTATTGACAGGAGCAACTGATCGTTTTAAAAGCCCATCATGGTGGATTTACATTTTAAGGAAAGGTAAAATGTGACCATCATTCTACTTTAAAGCACTCTCGCCTAATGAATAACTTTTTAAGTGTTGGTCGAGTACGAGATCAACATTAAACTATCACTATAATCGCCACTGAAGTGTTTAAGCTGATAATCATGGATAGGTGTCTCAGCGTTCATGTAGGATAAAAATCCTTAGCATATAAAATAAAAATAAAGTTACCAGTCTACTTTTACTTTTTTGTGCATGTCCTTCGCATCTTCTTCCACTTTTCAAGGTTCAAGATATGGAAGCCTAAGCATACATATTAGTACATATAATATATACCTATTCAAATTAGGTAGCTCTCCTTTTTATTTTTGTTTCACTAAATTAACTAACCCCTTTCGCTTGAACCATAATAATTATTATTAAAAAGCCATTCAGATTGATAAATGTTTACCATTTAAATGAATTTGAAGTCAAGCTCATTTTCGTTTACTAAAATGTCTGTGCAACTGGTTTAGATATCAGTGTAGATTAAAAAATTACGAAACAAGACGTGATTCCCGATTTGTGAAAAATGTATGCAATAAAATTCAGAGCAGAGGCAAGAAAAGGCGTCAACAACTTTGTCCAAACTCTAGGTAGGTAGGTTTTTGTTGATCATTCTTTGTCTCTAAGATCATGGTAGGTCTTCCATTTTCAGACCTTTCTTCATGAGTACGGAACTGACACCTCTAATGTAATTTAGGAAAGTGATTATGATTGAAATTGTGTTGATAGGCCCGAGAACGGGAGCACATCTTTCGAAAGCTGAGACCCCACTTGTACAATTATATTATCCTATTAGACTAGTTTACTTAGTAATACGAAGTCCAGCTTATCGAGCTCAGCATTGATACACGTTATTATTTTAAAACTTCCCATGTAACTTGGAATAAAATCTTAAGATAAGCCTCATGCTTCTACCCACTGATTATTCCAAATGGAAACATGAATGGTCACCGTGAAGACTGCCTTATTGAGTAGTTATCTGTCGCTTATAGATTACAAATACACGTATATTTTGGGTATTGTCCAACAGTTCACACCTGTCATGTTTCACTTCTTGTTCTCTCCCTACTACATTTCGTTCATAAACATTTGGGAAGAAAGCAATATTCTGCTCGGAATGCTCAGTCCAGTGTTCACAAAAAATTTTAACAAAAGGTAATGAAAGGTGAACGTGGAATGCCTCCGTGATAATAAGCTTTGATATAATTTTATTACCAAACTGGAGTTTTTCAGTGTAGCGCACCTTTCAACCATTCAATAAGCTTCCGTGGAGGTCTTAAAAACGTGATTCAAATGGCTGTTCATTCCGTATATTTGACAGGGTTACGAGGCAATCGGGTCAGTATAAATGTTTAATGAGTTTGCCAACTGTCTGAAACAAGTTAGAAAAGAATGTCGTCTGTCAAAGAGCACTTCTGCCTTTCGAAACCATACAATTGTCAACAGTGAACGAAGAAAAAACAAAGTTGGTTCGTCACCAACTTGTTAGACCATTTATGTTCAACGGCATAGCAAACACGTTGTTTCGAGTACTTCTTTGTTCAGTAGCTCGTATATTGTATTGTATAAAAAGTCTCGGAGTCTTTTTACGAGCGTTTCCACCTATAAAATTCATATTACTTGGTATTGTTGGTGTTGTCACTCTTCAACGAGGTGGCTTTTGTGGTTTCTGCGTAGCATTTTGTATAAAAATATCAACAATAGCAGTTTAGTCGTAGGTATTATTATTATCGAATTGTTATATAATCATTGTACTACGATTTCAGCGTTTGAATAATATTTTCTTTAAGAATGTATGCACCCATAATATTGACTTTTCCTTATTTTCAGTGGTGGCAGCTAATGAGTTGAAATGGCCGTCAACTGGGTTCCGTCCGTTTGTTGAGGTTTAACTTGATCGGCCCTCATTTATCTGATAAGAAACGAAAACAAGCTACCAAATCCAAATCTGGAACGTGGTCACCCAAGTACAACGAGACATTCCACTTGTGAGTCGATAATTACATGATGCTATCATTTTGAACCTTTTTTTCTCTCATAAGGAAACACTATCATGTCATTGAGATCTTGTGAAACGTTTTGAGTAATTTCTCATAAAAAGGTTCCCCTTGCAATATTTTCATTGGCCTTTCGTTAACTTCTGGATAAGGCATCGCCAGGTTCAAGAATTTAATTCGAAAATCCATACGGCTCGTTCCAAAGTGAACCTTCTGCAGTTTTAATGAATAGATTGTTGGAAATTGCAGTTAGCCCCCATTGCACTTCATGTACACTTATTTGATTATTGAGATTTTTTACTGTAGCTGACTAAATTAACATCGAATTCACAATCCGAAACCAACCGCATTGGCTAAACCAAAGCATGAATGGTAATAATGATGATGAGCTCTTATTACTTTGCATTTCATTTTTATAACATTACCTCCAGACATGCAAGCATTTTTGGTCTATCTTCTTTTCAACATGGTCACGAAAATAAAGAGAGTAAAATGTTCCAGAACCTGAAAAGTTAAAATTATGAACGCATCGTGTACAGAAACGATGATTGTTTTACCGTGTCGTGATTTCATTCCATCATCAGCCCAATTATTTTGTACTCTTTTTTTCGCAAGAAATGCCTCAAATCCCAATTATATAACATGTTATTTTTCTCCTTAAAAATGCTACTCCCTTTTTGCGCGTTTCAAAAGAGTAACTTTTGACAAATATGTTGAATATACTGAAGAACGAGTGTGCGAAGTTGCAATTTTCTCGAGGTTATTTTGTTTTAAGTGAGTCGTGTGCAGTTTTGTGGCTTGTTAATATCCATTTACGTCTTCTGCTCCATATTTTACTTTTTATTGCAGTTTACGTTTTTATGCGAATCCACAGGCTTCTGTAATAAAAGTTTTATGAGAGGGTCGGTATCATGTTTTAAAATTTTGAGATTTCATGACAGGAGCAAGTCAGCATAATCAGGTGGAGTTGTACGTCTCCATTTGTCGTACATTTTACATCATGTCACAGGCAATTTTGCTGCTTTTCTTTCCCTGGTATGAATGACGCGATGACATGCAAAGCAAATCTATCGATAGAGAAATTCATGAGGTTATAAAATCGTTTCTTAAATATTTATTTGTCTAAAAGTGTTAAGGAATATAAATAGGATAGGTTTAGTTGCAAAACCATCTGAAAATTCTTTTTCACGCTATATTTTGTGCACGATTTCTCCAGCAATCCAGGTATGGTTTCCTCCCCATAGTGTTCATCCGTACAAGTTATGTCTCAAAAACAGTCGCCATTCAAAATCCTGATCATTTATTCCAACACCTTTGATTGACTCTTGCTGATAATTCTCTATTCAGCTTTCCCTAACACAAAATTCAAATGATTGCTGTTGCATGATCAATCAATTAATTTAATTACGAGAACAACTGATGTTGATGGATGATGGTTCAGTCAGGTTAGCGTTCCTTGATGTCTTCATTTTCGTGATACTGTTCAGTCACTCCCTTTCTTAACCCTTTCGCGCATTGTTTCCTTCTGAATCACATGCATCCTATGCGCCATCCTTACAAAATCGTGATAAGCCCTTGTTGTTTTCTATTCTGATTTTGATTTTATCGATCGGTTGTGGAATTTTCTATTATAATCACTATGATTTAGTAACACAACACCTTAACCAATTCTATTTATTCGATCATGCTCGGACCTAGTTGGAATTAATCGTTTGTGCTTTACATATATTAGCAATTCATTTTATATGAGTCATATCTCTTTGGTAGATTACGCACATTAGTATTGAAAAAGTTTTACATATTTCTGATGCATTTACTAGGCGCCCTGCATTTTCGCTGTACCAATAGATTTTTCTATCGCCCATTATAATAAAACTACCATAAAAAATAAATCTAAAATCATATTCCGTGAATAGTCATAAATACGACTCCGCGCATCGTTACGATGATTGGTCAGTTGAAGAAAATACATGATTTTGGTAGGACTACAATGTTTTCTTTATGAAAGACTAAAATTGCCTATTTTGTTGCTTTGCAGTATTGTTGGGAACGAGGAGCACCTGGATTGTTATGAGCTTCATATTTGTGTCAAAGACTACTGCTTCGCTCGTGAAGACAGACTGGTTGGGGTGGCCGTCATGCAGCTTCGCGATATCATGGAACAGGTATGTATTGTGTGATGATAGCACGAACTTTTTGCAGCTAATTATGTCTGTGTGTATAGATGAAAAAGATATGGCGACCAAGAATTATTGCAGCCATTACGATTGTCGGAAAGAAAAAAGAAATATTTATCTAGACAAAGGATAGTGAAAATTAGTGTGAACTGATACCAGCCATAATTTATAATTCGGAAGCTAAATGCAATTCAGTTGAGATCCAGAGAAAGTCAGCTTTGCTTGAAATGGCCGTTGAAAGGAAATGTGTGAATTGAAAAGGATGCTAAAATGGCGCCATTTTAAAATTTGTAACAAATTGCCTTCTGCGATTACTCGTTGAAGTTAAGAACATCGACTGCAAAGTTTACGTTACAATGCTAAACAATACTGTTCGCTCACTATTAAGCTTTTCTTTTTGGATACTTCCCTTCCTTTGTAAGTTACTGTTTACTCTGGTAATATCCACAGTTGTAACCCTCACATTTTGGCAAATCAAGAAACTACATACTACATACTGTAGTAACCACTGCCCCAGTGGATCACTATATATAATGCTTAGTATTTTTGCAGTTTGTTCATCTACTTATCAGCTTGCATTCCATAAAAAAAGAATACCCCGCCAAAGTTACAAAAGTTAGTGATCTGCTAGCTGTTATTCTCAAAATTTATCACACCGGTTAAATTGTCCATGTGGATCTATCACCTTCGTACGTGCATTAAACGTCACGGAATTAGCACTCACGGAGTACATGTATCGGAAAATCCTATTTCTCATATTGAGAAATAGGAAGTTTTGGAAGCGCTGTGTATTCGAAGAATAATAGATAATAATAAGTTTCGACGAGACGAGATACATCGGTAACATCTTTTATTTCGTATCAAAATGCCCCGTCTTTTTTGATTTCGACAGGAGTTTTTTTGGTTGCTATTTTTATTAGTTCTGACGGATTTTTAAGGTATTATCAAAGATGCAGCTTTTATGATGATATCAAAAACTACTCATTGCTACTCATTGGCACTACCCCACGTGGCAATTGAAAATGGTTCCTTTTATTTTATTGGCGAAGGCCTATATTGGTAAATAAATTAGGT
>VICI01003502.1:0-13096 GCA_019593645.1 Akabosia matsudoensis | reverse complement strand
TTTGATGCAAAATAGTCAAAAATCCTATCGCGAATCCAGTCTTCATGTTTCCCTTTTAAGGTGATACTGAGCGATGACTGCCACCGGCACTATACAAACTTCAACATGAGTGCAGAGTAAATTCGCCTGTCCAGAGTCGCTAAAGCATGTATAAGATGCCGATTTTGTTGATTGACAAGGTAATTAGTGCAGATACCGTTAGATCTCTGCATTTAGCATTTAGTATGTTTTTCGGCAACTCAATATTTAAGGTAGAATATAAAACATATGAAGATTTAGCGAAACAGATAATATAGCGTTAAATTAAGTGCTACAAAATTCCAATCTAGATCTAAAACGGGAATATCAAAGGTTTATGTAATAGTGAAAAGTACGGTTTCCTGTTTATCTCAGGCGATTCATTTCACTTTTGGTGACGGATTTCATTGTTTGGTAGCGTACATGTGCACAATATTGGTTCGATAAACGAAGTTATGCACAAAATGGTATACAGATTTCTGGTATCAGTATGTCCCGAGAAAAATAGGTGCACTGATAGAGATGCACTTACATTTTACTTATTACATAGATTGAAAATGCAAATGCGAAGAAAAAGGGTCGGTCGAATGTTTGGCGAAGGATGTTTGTTGAACTGTGCTAGTATGTTCCTTTATGAAGAGATGCCCTAAAGTCTGTCTATTTTTGTTCCCACATTCACAACTCATACTTTCTGCTATTTTCCCTGTATTTACCAAACATTGAGATTTCTGGGCCCTCCAAGTTCGTTTTTTTCGCTCATTCGTTTTATGTCGAGGGTGCATTCGGTCACTTCCCTTCTCACATTCAAAGCTCGGCTTGTTCGCTGCAGACTGCAGGCAGGAATTCATAATGCTTTTTAACAGTCCGTGAGGCAGATTCTACAGGGAGGAATTACAGTTTTTCACAAATGCGCTACTACCGCCTGCATGGCATCCTCTTGTATGGTTTTTGTTCGGAATGACAACCCAAAAAAGTTGTACCGACGACCGTATTCAATGTTGTAGTGATACTGCGATAAATACATGAAGGTGAATGCTGAATGTAACACTGTCAAATATTACCAACACGGTGTTGTGTGGCTGTTTGCATACTCTTACTATTAGTACATGTTTACTCGTATTGTTTCAAAACCTAACTGCATAGCTGCGAGATCTGGGATTAGTTTTTGAAAGCGAAAACTATTGAGATGAATTCGCACGAGCTTTAATGCCCATACAGATTTGTCTGGCTTTCAATCCCTCTTCTACTTACACTTTCGTTACTTACTCTTATCAAATCAATGGCTGCCGAAATTGCAATGAAAGTGCGAGTGCAGATTCCATGCAACGGTACATATTTTTTTATGCAAACGGCAAACTTCATTTCATCAGTATTACCGTATTAATCTCCAGTATAGACAATAGAAATAAGTTGAGTTGAATTACAAACGCGATGGAAGGTTAGTAGAAGAATATGACAAGACGTGAGGAACAATACTAACTGCAAGAAGCACACTGTTTGTACGTAATAAACAATGTATACGTCCTCCGGTCATACTGCCATAGCAATCACTTCAGAGGTTGTCCCCATACTTATTTGTTTCCTTTCCTAAGACAAACAAAAAGGTTCGTATTGAATTTGAATGCGTACAAAAACTAGCCCAAAGCTGTTGTTTTCTCCGATCTGAATAAACTTCTGCTAGGCTTTTCTGTGACGATTGCTTCTCGAAAATAAAAGTGTGTACTCAAGCGCAACTCAATTCTTTGGCATACAAACAGCTAGCTTGCAATGAACTACTCCCACTGGCTGGCAGAACTGCAATGTTGAGCATTTTTCTGAAGTAGGAGACTGAATGTTACTCAGTTTGTCATATCATTCGCGTTCCCTGTACTGGCAACTCTGCATGTGATAGGCCTCGTGAAACCTGTCTGATGATTTTAGTTATCGTCTCTCGTACATTACTTTACGAGTAATGATAACGCGGCGGAACTTTTTCCTTCATTGTCATTATTACTATTACTATTACGGATGAGTCAGGACTTGTCACAGGAGAAGCAGCAACAGCTATATAGCTTTAAAAGAGTATCGTCTATGAAAAAAGTTGCAGTCGCACTACAACCATCATCGTCGGTTAAACAGCGCATATGAGAAGAAGCGCTCACTATTTCAGAGCAAGTAGCAGCGTTGGGTATTTATAATGTGAACACAGTCAGACTCAGCAGTATTGCAGGTATAGTGGCAGGAGTCGCACTACCACCAGACTACCCAGTGCTGCGGTGTGTGTGCGTTTTTTCCTCAGTTTCATTAATTTCGTCGTCAGCAAGTGAGCAGAAAATGTGACGGTAACGGAAAAATATAGCCATTTTAAAGCCGAGTGAGCCCTCTTTAAAACAGTGCAACGAACCACTATTTAAGCTTGGAACGAGGTAAAAACCTTTAGCAACTGGATGGAACCATGGTTGACAATTAGACGTTATATTTTAGTTGTTCTTCCATGTTTTCCCGGCTGGGCGTACAGAAACCCCCGACGATTGAAGAAAAAATGATCGTAACATTTCAAAGTGAATTCTGTTGGAGTGTCCAAGATGAAAATTGATGGAAAGTGACTCAAATTCACTAACATTAAAAATATGTGAGTACATCAAGACACAAGATAAATCCATGAATTTGCATGGGGAAGACTTGTTCATACCGTTCATTCATCATTGCTTCAAGTACCGGCATCAGCAATCCATTTTTTGAACTCAGCTAATCACACAAAGCTATTTACTATCAACGCCCTATGTAACGAAAGGTGAAAGATTTCTCATCTCAACCGATTTCTTTCCCTTCCACGTTCAGTCTTCTTGGGGCAGTTTGTAGTATACACTATTACACTGATGTACCTTAAACATACTCGGTATTCCAATTATTCTACGTTGCTTCGCGATGACAAACTACAACTGGTTATAGAACTCGTTCTCCTTCAGGCAATTTAAAAAAAATCCTTCCAAGTAACTACTCGTGAACTCTCAGCTAGTAATTTGAAGTGTTTCCTCTAAATGAGTACCAATGTGTTCTACGAAAGTTTTGAGTGACTTAAACTTACATGCTAAAAATAGTTGGAACACAGATATACACATGCTGAATGATTTGTAAATAGTAAAACCTGTCGCAAGCAATCAAACATTGTTACTAGTACTGATTAACAGTTCATTCAATTCATTTACACATTAATTCACGGAAATTCTCACCTCTAAAGTTAATGTGGTTTCATGTTCGGTGAACGGGGAATTAAGTTCAGCAACCACCAAGAACATTTTTTAATCATACGTCTCTTCTCTTCCATGCTCATACGAAACACATTTCATTCATTACAAGTGACCATGCTGACGATGAAGAGCAAATATGACAAGGATTAAAATGAGTACGAAAGGAATAAGTTTCCCATTGACAAATTGTGCGGACATGAGACCACAACAAACTAATACTGTGGTTTTGTTCCATTTCGTTATCAAAAGCTCATAAAATTGAGAAAATGTGCCTCTGTCGTAATTGATTTACTTTGCGCTAAAAATCGTCCATGGGCTAGGATTTAAAATACGCCTCAGCTAACTCTACTACCAACTTAATGTTTCCAATTAGCACTGTGAAATAAGTACCAGCATATTCTGTGACAATAAACCTACGTAGTATTCATTAAGCTTCTATAATAAAGGGAAAAGTTTTACCGGTGATTGTTTTGTCATCCTTTTGTTCCCCCTTGAAGGATACAAAAATTAATATACTAGTTTATAAAATGTTGTGTTCAATTTTTATGGAGCAATGATGGGACTACATGATTAGCGATTGAGGTCCCAGCATAGTGCAAAAGGTCATAGTAGGCTTATCGGCAGTTTCCAAGTGGAGTTCCAAAACCTCTTGATTGTGTATCAATGAAGGATAGCTTTCGTATATTATATATGGTCCAAATTACGCAGTTTTATATGTAATCCAAAGAGAAACATTGAAACCTAAAAATGACAGTGATATTGTAAATCTTGTGTAATTCGGGAACAATTACTGCAAAAGCGGTGAGTTTATCCGTATGTATTTTTTATATATTGTAAAATTAGGTTATACTGAACTATAGAGGTACACAATCATTTACTTTGTTCATGTGTGTATATGCATCATAACTATAACGTTTTGTCACTTAACCAACATTACTAAAAGCATAAAATGACTGGGGAATTCTCAAGCGGAAAAGCTTCGTAAATAGAGTAGACCATTACAATAGAAAGAAATCGACATTTCGACAAGTCCTTCAAGTTGCAGAATATTGGAGCTTGAAGCAAAAATAAACCACATTCAAGATTTCGTCGTTTTATAAGAAAAGATAGCTAGAATGGCGTCGTTGAAGACGTGCATTCCTCTTGACTTCCCCTTAAATACGTATTTATGAGAAGCAAGAGCGAAGAAGATCACAGAGTGAAAACAAGGGATTACAGTATTTTATACTTCACTTCAAATGCCATTTATCTTCTTTTCGTACGATCAAACTGACAAAGATTATCTTACTAACACAATTTTACTATTGTCTGCACTACTGTTCAAATTTTATTCATGCCAACATTTTCACACGGTCATTGCTGCTGAGGAAGAGAGAAAATAAGAATGCTTAAGGGCAGTTTCCCAGTATTGACAGGATCTTGATCACTTGGCATGTACTTACACGGATTCAGTATAAAGCGGAAGGCAAAAACTTTTTGTGCGTTTATTTTACGATGAAGATACCAGAGTTCCATAGCAGTGACATGTTTTAATCGGTAGATTTTTGTAACGATAGTTTTTTTCATAAATGGGTTAATGATTCCAGCATAACTCGGAACTTCATGCCTAAGTTCGGTAAAAAAAGAGGGTAAAACAATACAGTCGATAAAAAGATTTTGAGAAAATAAGAATGCTAAAGGGCAGTTTCCCAGTATTGACAGGATCTTGATCACTTGGCATGTACTTACACGGATTCAGTATAAAGCGGAAGGCAAAAACTTTGTGAGCGTTTATTTTACGATGAAGATACCAGAATTCCATAGCAGTGACATGTTTTAATCGGTAGATTTTTGTAACGAGTTTTTTTCATAAATGGGTTAATGATTCCAGCATAACTCGGAACTTCATGCCTAAGTTCGGTAAAAAAAGAGGGTAAAACAATACAGTCGATAAAAAGATTTCTTACTAATTAAAAGCAACCAATATTATTGATCTCTTGAATGACATTAATTGAGAAATGGGGGTTTGTAGAAACACCTGACCCCTCCATGTGTACAAAATATGGACATGCTTGCAATAAGCCAGTTCAAGACCTAATGAATGTGAAAGAAGTGTACCTGAATATTTGAGTTTTCTAATTGAAGTACCTAATAGTAGTCACTGAAGGGCTTCACATCGTTTGAACCAGTTGTCATTACAGATGAATTGTATTCGACTTGTTTTCAATCGTACTAAAATGATCCTGCTTGTTTGACTAGCTACAGACAGGACAACCATTCTATCAACAAAATCTCTCATTCGTTGTTAATAGTTTTTCATTTTCCTTAAACGGTTTGATTAAAAGTCAGTATTGTTACGTGTACTTGCTTCAGCAAATTTTCCTTTTATAAAACTCCCATATTGATTGTATTGTTTGTGAATTTTTCTTATAATAGTATCTCTAAACGTTGTAACAAATACATATGACGATAAAACCCACATCACGTGTTCGTCCGTATTCGATTAGTTGACAGTATGCGCGCACCATGACCACACACAAATTCAAAAGCTTAAGTAGTCTAAAGGCTATTACGTATTGCGGTTTAAACATTTCGGCATTTCCAAAAAACCGTATAACCAGAGAGATTCAAACACCCACGTGAATGTATCCAGGTAGAATTTTTGTCCTCCGCTAGGGAAGGTGTGAAATCTCATAAATTTCGCAACAATTGAGATTCTTTGTATGGTTTCGTTACAAAAAATTGAATTGCCAATTACATTGGTATATATGCCCGGTACTGCACATAGTGCATATATAACAGGTCAGGGCAGAAGATGATACGTAAGCTTTCAGAGCTGCTTCTACCACAGCTTGCACAATACATGAAAGATTTTTAGCACTAGTATGCGACAAAATTCCACGAGCGATACTGCCACTCGCCATGACTGCCCCGTGCTCGTGCTGAGGAAATCAACTTAATGACAAAAAGTAATTAGTGAGTCTGAATAGCTTTTTTATCATCCTAGTCGATTGTCGTCATTTACCAGCCTGACCTCTTTTACCAAGCCGATTCATTACATATTTGCATGGATGAAGTGATAGTGCTAGTATGGTTTTTGTTACATTGCGAACTTATGACTTATATAGTATATGTACAGCGTACGCTCAAACACAAAGTACAGAGCTAACCTGGTAGTAAGAGTATTTTGCCCTGAGCCTAATAATATGTGACTGGAAAAAACCATTATCAATTTTTCATTGACGATGGCCATGAAGGAAACAGATTCCTTAATATAATGACAGTTGTCAGTCACCATGTTCCGTTCATAGTAATCGGGAATTTGTGTTTCCACCGGTGAATTGCATTTGGGCAGGGACAGGATAAACCCCGTTGTTGTTTTGCTGTATTCGTCATTTAAAAATAGTTATCGGGCAACTCTTAAATGCTACTTAGCGGTGTAATTGCTTTTCGATGAAACCAGCTCGTGGACTTCAACACGGACACACACGTAAAGCCCATGGGTTTCTACTGTGTTAAAGCGTGTAATCAATTCACATAATCAATATCAGGAAGGTCGCCTTATCATGTTAAATGAGATAACTTCGGAATTGAACTCATTGCTAAAATTGACGGATTCGGACGTCGGATGGCACACTGAATAAGGAAAGTTTTATGCAAAAATCATTCAACTTGTTCACTAGACTGTCATTTACAGAATCACTGCTTCACTGATTAGAGGTGATACTACACCAAATATTCCAGAGCGGTTGGCGGTGAGGTAGAGAGAGGCATATAGAGCCATGATTGCAGGTTAAAATGTTTAGAGCTTCTTCAATGCAAACTTGACATCCAACCATTCGCCTCATAGTTTCTCGATGACGTATTGCAGTGCTAAGAAATTGACCGCCCTGGAAAAATAGATGGTCTTTTTACAAATGATAATTACTCAATATAATGAGCGCGTTTGGGGATGAGTTTTTCATGCATTATCAAAAGTGTCAATTAACCTCTAACGATAATTATACGACCTCAGAACAAAACTCGGACAGTTATAACGGCTCTAATGAGTGGGCCAACACTTGTCATGATGGGTTAGATGACTTTAGTTTCGTCGACACCGAACCAAAAAATCATAATCTCGGTTTAAAACAAATGATGAGAACTGCTATGACATATTTTGTGTTGAAGGAAATATTGTTTACATAACTTGATACGTTGTGCTGCTAACAACATCCATCCAAGCTGACATAACAATATAAAATATCGAGTTAGTCACCGTCACAAGACAATTACGTAAGCAGAAACAAGCACAGGGGTTCGCATCACAATTTGGGCTTAATTTTACATGGTGGCGAGTAACTTTTGAACAAGAGGGGTTAAAGAGCGCTAATGTCATTCCGCAGTATACTTGACACAAATGACAGTAGTGGTGTTGCTCCTGAACTGCCTGTAGCTTACTGTTGAAGCTCTCTCTGCATGAAGTTTTGGTGACGCGAGATTAGAACTCTGCGATCTACTACTCTCGGACGACGGGAAAGTAGTTAAAATGTAAAAGTACATATCTTGCCTTATGTCATATGTATATGATGATATTTTTTACTTGCAGTCTGTCAAGTCATATCTCATCATGACTTGATGTTTATTTTTAGAAGTGTGTGAGGAAGATGATTGACTGCACAAAGCTGTACGTGTAAAATGAAGTCTGTCAAGAAGTTAGGAATCATAAATGTGTCTCTTTGCATCTAACACTGACGAAAACTCAATCCCATACAATAAAATATCATGCTGTCCGGTGGTGTTCTTCAATTTCGTTGCTATAACAGAAAACGAACGGGATATACTTCGATTGACAAGAAACCTATAAGCAATATGGATGTATGCGGCAATGAAAATTAGTTTGATGTAGGTCAGTCACCCAATGTTGCCAACAGGAATGGACATTATGTGAACGAAATACGCACGGTTCCAACATCACGAAATTATCAAATAATGCATCTGTTTCGAAGTTGATTAATCGGGACAAAAACTTAAATTCTGGATTCGTATTGTGCAAACATAGTGCGAGCTTTTATGGGTTGGTAATGACAATGATATTTCAGTTACTGGATACTTTCAAGTTGCCGCACTGACAGCTTCCCAACAAATCACTTTGTGACAATGTTAATTGCTTTGAATTCCATTAAGAATTCGACATTCGTGACGGGGCGAAATGGGGCTGTGAAATCGTTTATTGCTCTCCGATCAAGTTGCCGCGTGCCCCATGCACACGAAAGATACATGATTGTATGGAAAACGTAGTTAGGCTGCTTGTTCTTGACTTGATGATTTTAGATAAGTCACGTTCTCACTTTACTGAGTGTCGGTGGGGTATCACATTTCAAAGAAATCCAATAAAAATGATTTTTTTGTTACACAGTTCGCTCTTCGCCCTTGAAAGATGACTTCCAAGAGGTGTGGGGGGCTTGTTTCTTACTTGATACAAACTCCTTACAGCAATAATAATATTATGTACTGTAAGACGCGTAATACCTATGTCTGAATTTTTTCTTGATTACTAACTCAATATGATGATCGCATATTAAACAATAAAGGTTTTCACAATAACACATGCCATGGAAGATTATTTTCTAGCGTTTAGTCGCCGTGTAATATCATGTTATGCGTTTATGATGGTTGTCTGTCATCGAGGGTTTATTTTTCAACTTCATTTTAGTAAAATCCGATGATTGTTGACAAATAGTACATTCTTTGTATTTAGTAATTATGATAATGAATAGAGATATAATGAGAAAGGGATTGAATAAAAACCTATTCTTACTATTTGCACTCCGGATCACAGATGCTCATGCTCCATGCTTACTCTGCATAATCAATAATTGACCCCTTGCACTGTTAATTGGAGTACATGCTACAAAGCAACGCAATTTTGTGTTTCCCTCTTTTCATTTGCATAGACAGGGCTGCAGTGGGAGCCTTAAAAGAGTTTAAAGTCAGGCGAAAGAAACATCTTCAGCTTCCATTTTATGTAGAACTCAACAAGCCGTTTTCCAGTAACTATTCAATGTTTTGTCGTAGTGTAGTTAGTAAATATGCAATTACTTCATTCGCCCAAAAGCTTAAGACTAATATTTTTTATTAATTCAAAGTACCTTTCAAAACGGTTACAAGTAATTCTGGAGTTTTAGAATACATAATTTCTAAGTAAGGAAAGGGAAATCAGTTGCAACGCTAGAGACGTCACAATACAAGGACAACGTTTACTGAGGAGATAAAGTACTTTCTGAAAAGTAGTTGTTACTAGCATAGAAAAGTAGGCAGTAGCCATAGATAAACTTACATAAGCTTGTACGAAGAAATAATTTTTCTGTGTCTGTTTGCGTTTTTCAGGTTACGACCATGTCCACGACTTTGGCGTATACAATTCAAGGATTGGCAATATTCTTCGTGACGTTTGCTACAGGGATGTGGGTAGTTCATCTAATAGCCTTTGTTTGGAGGTAAAGCTTACAAAACCGGATCAAACTAATTCTAACTAACGTTTCAAACATTTAAAAATTTTCATGTGTACCTTTTGAATAGCAAATGGAAGCTACACAGAAAGAGAAGTTGGCCGCCCGATATACCTCTTCCAGGAGTTTCAGTTATAAAGCCATTGGTTGGGGAGGACCCTCATTTAGCTTCAAATTTAGAGACATTTTTTACATTAAATTATCCAAAGGTACTTTCATATCCGGAACTGTTTCGTGCTACCACGTGACGCCAAGTATTCCATGCGACATCATTAGTACTAATGGGATTTCTTATTTTTCTCATTATTTCCAGTACGAAATCCTTTTTTGTGTTCAAGATAAGAACGATCCAGCTATAACGCTCGTAGAAAATCTCATGGAGAAGTATCCACACGTAGACTCTCGTCTCTTTCAAGGTTCGTTTAATTTCGCTTAGTGGTCGACAGCGGTTCAGAAAAGTTTCAGGATCATCGAAATAATTCACAAAATTGTTTGCTCTAGGTGGAGAAAGGGTCGGGATCAATCCTAAAATTAATAATATGCAGCCAGCATACGTCTCCATGAAGCATGAACTAATTCTGATTTCGGACAGTGGAATAAGAAGTACGTAAGCGGGCATTTTTTTTTTCTTGTAGCGGAACAAGTGACCATGAAACCATATTACTAGTTGGAGTTTTTCTTTGTTTGCACAGTGAAAGAAGACACACTCATGGACATGGTTTGTCATATGGACGACAGGACTGGCCTTGTGCATCAAATGCCTTTTACATGTGATCGTCAGGGGTTTCCTGCGATCCTAGAAAAGGTAACTTTAATGATGTTCCATTCGTAATCAATACTCCTCTCTGTTATATAAAAGGCATGAACACGCTTGCTCATCGGCATCTTCCAAGGTTTATATTTTGCAAAGGCGTTCATAACAGTGAATAATTTTTCATTGCAGGTTTACTTCGGCACTTCCCATGCAAGGATATATTTGGCAGCAGACTTTGTGGGAATAAATTGTCCGACAGGAATGTCTGCATTAATGAGAAAAAAGCTTTTGGATGAGGTAACTATTTCCTGTCGTATTTAAATTCACGAGTACGTTACATCATAGCCAATAGCCATGTGTCCAACGTGCCAACCAAATAGACCGTCGTAGGCTTTTAATACATGTTATGTCGCTACCAAAAAAAAAGAAAAAAATGAATAATTCACTACAATAGAAAATTACACATTATAACTAGACGAAACTCGCGTTTGGCAAAGTAGAGTAACAGCTATCAATAGCGGTCTCGTACTTTTTCGTGGTTTGTCAATCTTATGAAGTTGGATGGTTTCTGGAAAACAAAATGAAATTGTAGCGTGTTTAGAATCAATGGAGCCCAGTAACCAGATGCATCCACGTAAATGTTACCAATGTATTAAATTCTTTGTTTGAGCTCATGCATGTCCAGTCTTCGCTTCTTGTCCAAACTTAAATATTTTGGTGCGCCAGGGAGACGGAAACCAGCTCAAATTGCTACCCTGGCTATATTGATACGCTTATGTCTATTATGTTTAAAACGAAACAGGACAGTGTTGCTGATGGGCCAACTTAACGTGCTCGGGGTGTTATTTTCGTTTAAAATTTTTCTTGCTACACGGTCATAGTAGATTATTATAATAGGTTGTTTGAATTGGTAAGTTGGTGGCACGCTTTGCGGCTGTGTTCAAGTTATAGTATTTCCTCCTGTTAATGGGAGGCTCAGGAATGGAGAATGTGTCGGATTTCATTAAAAGGATTTGTGTTGCTCCTTTTTTCATTAGGTCGGAGGAATAAAGGCATTTGCCTGTTTTTTAGCAGAGGACTACTTTTTTGCCAAATCGATCACAGATAGAGGTTGGAAAATAACGATATCTAGTCAGCCAGCTTGGCAAAATTCTGGTTTCTGTGATATCCAGTCATTTCAGGCCCGTATTTCAAGGTACATTCTACAGCCACACTAATTTCAACCAGATGGTTCACTATTAAAAGTTTTTCATTCGCTGAGTTTTTATGTGGAGACATGAAAAATGAACATTGACAAATATTTCCTCCTTGTTTAGATGGGCGAAGCTGCGGTTTTCCATGGTCCCACCCACAATTCTCGCAGAGCCATTCTCAGAGTGTATGGTTCTTGGAATTTGCGTGGCATTTGCTACACGTGTTCTCTTCCGTTGGGATCCCATAGTTGTCTTTCTAATTCACTTGCTCATATGGTGTATTATGGATTGGTTTCTTCTTCGCTCTGTGCAGGTATTGTCTACATTGCTACATAGAAGATTTTGTTTTACATGATCTAACGTTCACCGAAATGTGTACCCAATGCCATGAACTTAACTTATTCAGATATCCACATTAAAATCATTTGCTAATCTATTTTGCTCGAAATTTTTTATTCCAGAACGGAAGCATTCCTTTCACGAAATTTGAATTCGTGTTGGCATGGTTGTTTCGGGAAGTATCCGCTCCATTCCTGTTCATTCACTTAAAATCATTTACTAATCTATTTTGCTCGAAATTTTTTATTCCAGAACGGAAGCATTCCTTTCACGAAATTTGAATTCGTGTTGGCATGGTTGTTTCGGGAAGTATCCGCTCCATTCCTGTTCATTCACTCACTTCTCTTCCCCAATATTCGGTGGCGCCAAGGCTACTACAGACTTCAATGGGGTGGTAGGGTAGAAGAAATTGCGCCGAAAGTGAAGCTGTAAAATCGTTAGCAAACTAAGCGATCATTATGGAATGTGTCCATACAAGGTCCAAAAAGGTCATGACGCGTTATTTGATAAAAATCTTTGCTTTCAAATCTAGTTGGAGGTAATTCCTAGACATACAAATAAGAATGGTTATGATCAAAATTCTTCCGATAGAAAATCAACCCAAATGGAATCGGTTGATTGTCAATAACATGAGACACTACTTCGTATGAATGCATGACCATAATGCTGTTCACTATTGCGGGAGGCATTTCGCTAATACAAAAGGCTGTTAATGTGAGAGAAAAAAATATACTCATATTGATTACAAACACAGTTTTGTGAAGAGACGATGGCATAAAAACTTGAGTCAGGAAGTAAAATAATTAGTTTAATGTAGATAATTTATTTATAAAATAGCAAAGAACTTTAACAAAATGATTTGTACATCTAGCTATGCCATTTTAGGAGAATATAAGATATTCCAATATTACACTGTATAACTGTAACGGATGAAACACGGTCAAATCGGAATGAAATATTGAACATTTTTATAATGACTGTACTATTTTCAGTACTTGAGTGCACATCTAAGTGTCGTCGTACGACAACCGGGATCAGATTTTCTCACCGATGTTGACTACGAATTTTAATGGACGACTAAGTCAGCGAGCA
>VICI01003501.1:0-13099 GCA_019593645.1 Akabosia matsudoensis | reverse complement strand
AAAAAAAGAGTTAAATTTTTATTTCAATACTTCGCTGTCCAAATACATAACGAGTACTCAAGCACATGTCGCATTTAACAACAAACTATAACTCAAGGTCGACCGGGCAGATCCTCCTGTCATGTCACAAGTGAAGCTGCCAATATCGTGACGACTTTGCGTGCAGACACTAGACAATTTTTTATTGTTTAAAATGTTAATGATGGTAGCATCTGCGCAAGCAGAAATCACAAGAATACATTTTCCCTATTTGATAGACAAAACGACGGCGGCCCACCCACTGATCACAAATCGCAGTCAACTTTTAATGAACCAGTGCGGTTGTACACATTTGCAAAGTATCGAAAGTATTGTGAAGGGCTACGATTATGCAATAAACACTTGAGCATGCAGGTTTAAGGATTAAACTTTGTTTTTTAATTTTAATAAAATGATGACGACTTTACAATTGAAATAAATATTTTGGAAGCCTCTCACGCAACGAATTCGTATGGAATCGGGCGGAGCAAAACGGGCTTGTTGTTGGTTGCCGAGACGAAGTGAGCTGGACGTGGCTGCTTCGGCTGAGCATGGAAGACAAAAAGAATCATACACGTTAGCTACGGAGAGCGGAAACTGATTAGAATTGAATAGAGACTGAATAAATATGTAGGCAGACAGACCTGTCGTTTACAGACAATACGGACACCATTCTCCTTGGCTTCCTTCTTCAGAGCTTCATTGTCTTTGACGCGGTTCATGAAGTCACTCCTGCACTTGCTGTGGCTCACATGCTCTACTCGGACGTTAATTCTGTTTTAAAAAATTACAAGAAATTTTTAGCAAAGTTAATGATTATGGGCTATAACTATGATTATTTAAAACAATAGCCTACCTCTTCGGTAAGATCTTGCCACGAACACGTTTGTTGACGATGACCCCCAGAGCGTTTTTGGTGACATTGTAAACCGTCCCGGTTTTTCCGTGGTAAAAACGATAAGGCATTCCAGTTTGGACTGCACTGTTCGCCTGTAGAGTTGAATTTAGGAATGTCATGGAAGAGATAAGGCACGCGAGATATGGTAGAGGTATAATAGATAGGCTACCTTGATGTCCACGATGTCTTCCAACCTTGTACGCCTTCAAGTAAGTACCCAATGGGATCAAACCATGCTTCCGGAACGGCCGAGAAAATGTATCCCGTGTTCCTCTTCGAACTCCTTTTGGGTTTGTCATGGTTTCGAGTGTTAATTGCGATCAGTTAAATTTAACTACTTTGAAGGACACGAGTTCACAGTTCTCCTCATCGATTTACCCTCCACCACACGCTATTGATGACGTATGATGACAGAAAAACTTGAGTACGCTACATTACAAGCAAGCGTGCAACTTTGCAAGAGAGTGAAAGTGTGCAAAAATGAGACGATCGGCAGCAAGCACTGAATTGCTATGGTTTGTAACAATTTTTTTTTTCAATTCATAAAATACTCCCAGTTCACGAAATGTGGAGCCAATTGATAAATCCATGAAAGGTCAAATTTGCTATCAATTTACTCTACGCATAGTTTCCCAAACTATTATCACCTTTATCCCACAAATATTTTTATCCTCTGTAATCGGTGCGGTATTATTGATCGTTGCCTGACTGACACTCCTGCGAAAAGAGGCATGTCATGTTGTTGCCAAGAAATTTGCGACTGATCAAGTAAACCTGGTGAACTTGATCAATAGCTTTGAACTCGACACCAAACAATGACAGCATCCTTGAACGAACCCAAAACGAAAAAATTCTATTTTAAAGCCTTTTGTCTGGAAATACTGAAATGCTGTGCTACTGAGATTACCGCGCATGATTGCACAAATTGGTTTACCAATTGAACTCCAAAAATTGGCATGATAACATGCAATTTAGCTCGATAAAATCCCTAAGTTTCCCGCAGTTAAGAAGCTCTGCTTGCGTCTTTCTTTGTCTCTCTGGTTTCCCGATGTTGCGATTACTTTGCTGAGTTTAAAAGCTTTCAAACTATCAGCTCTGAAATTCATTTCATACCTAACACCTTAGTTACATATAAGCATAGTTAGCACTTTTGTTCCGCACGCGTACCGTTGCGTTGTTCCATTCGACCTCCGCAAGATGAACGGGCAACTGCTCGGAATGATGTTCCACCCGGAAATTGTGAAAAGCTTCTTTTACGAAAAGAGTTCTAGGGATATTTTAGTGTCCGTGTTAAGTGCACTCTTGATTGTAAAGTTAATCCAGCATTGGGCAGTTCGCAGACGACGGAAAAGAGAGCAATTAAGTGAGCACGGTAATGTAGATGCGTATGCAGGGTATAAAAATCTCCGCGGGCCGACTCCATTTTCCGATTCGGTTTATTGGAAATGCATTCAATTTAATCGTCAACTTTGGTGAGACCGAGTTTTGAGTAAAGTGAGACAGTAAGCGTGTGACGGTTTGTTCAACTTGAAATTATAATTTTTTTTCCTTGTTGATTACACAGATGTAATTGAGTCGATCTTGGCGATTTCTCGAAAATATGGGGACTGCATCCGGCTCGTGTTTTTAGGGGATGATTATGTTCTTCTCAATTCACCCCAGTCGGTTCAGGTACTTCATTAAAACAATTTCCATGCATTTTTTTTACAGTTAAAAATTAAATTTTGTTTTTATGCCAACATTTTAAAAAGGCTCTTCTGTCATCCACTGAATACGGACACATGTCAAAAGGCGGCTTGGAAGAAATGATATGGCCGGAGCAAGTGTACAGCTTGGTTTCTTTTACAGGTAGAAATTAGGATAAGCTGAAATCGGTAAAGTTAATTGCTTTCGCCTGAATGACCTTTTTTTAGTTTAAAATCTTTTTACTTTGAAAAAAAAATTCAAGGCGACGAATGGAAGACCCGGAGGAAAATGCTAACTCGTTCTTTCACGTACAAATCTTTGCAAAATTATAACTCAAGCTTTAATAGGCATAGTGACAAGCTAATTCACGAACTGGAAGGACTTTATGCTGTCAACCAAGTGTGCAATATTGATAAGCTTATTCAGCAATGTGTCTTCAGAGTGACCAGTGGTACGACACGTGTTTCAAAAACGTGTACGAATATTTTATTTTAAGTAAATATTTTATATGAAACGTATTCATTGGATTGCGTGTTTAGAAACGCTGATGGGAGCTGAACTCTCGGACGATGAAGGAGAACTTTTTATAGAATGCACGGAAACGTACGTGTGAACAAAATACAATTTTACAATTTTAAGCTTAAAATTGTTGCTGAAAAGTTTTTCGTTGGCAAAATACCGAATTTTTGTTTGCAGGCTCATGTCGAACACTTTCAAGCGTGTGTACCGGCCTTGGCTCTACCCACGCTGGATATGGCGCATGTCTCCGTTGTCTCGACAAACGGAACGGTTGATGTTGAAGATGGGGGATGTTGCGAAGAAAGTATGTGGATTAATATTGGCGTTTATTATCAGTTGTTTTATTATTATTACTATGGGAATTCAATGCACGTTCTTGGGTTAGATTATCCAGAAGCATTTTGAAAATTTGGATAGCAAAGCGATGGAAGGATTTAAAGATCAAGGTTTGTATATACCACCACCTCTCCGAAAATACTGATTAATTTCTTCCGTTAAGGTTTTATTCGTTGATTGGACTGTTATATTTGGTTACAGGTTATGACAGTGAGACAGAAGAAGGGATTGGAGCTTCTATTACGGGAAATTTAGTTGAAGTTATGCTTCACCATGGCGTTTCTCAACATGACATTTTTCTCGAAGTTGTTGTTCTACTTGCTATTGTACGCAAGGAATATCTCATTTTTGCAAATTTGTTAATAGAATGAAATGATCATTTTGATTTCGGTTTAGGCTCACGATACAACATCTGTATCGATATTATTTACTTTGTTCCTCTTAGCCTTGAATCCCGACCATCAGGTAAATTTGTACACTTCTTTCTTTATACTAAAAAGAAATTAAAATTAGTAACTAATGACACAATATAATCTGCATTGAACAGACACTTTGCCGCAACGAAATCGATGCCGTTTTTAGTGACCCAGCCAAATGCAAAAACGGGTTTCTGGAGTTTCACGCGCTAGCAGATTTGAAGTATTTGGAAAGATGTATTCTGGAATCGCAAAGGATGTATCCCTTAGCAACGGCGATGCGAAAGCTGGAAATTCCTTTGAAAATTGGTATAAAAATGGCTATGAACTTTTACCTTTTAAGGTAATATTTTGTCATCCAAATGTCCTGATTCCTTTAGACGAGAATCTAACCATTCCTGCGGGAGTTACTGCATGTTATTTATCTCACACGCTGCACATGAATCCTAACTATTTTCCGGATCCGGAGACCTTTGACCCTGAGCGGTTCACCCCTGAGCAAGTGAAAGCACGTCATTCGTACGCATTTGTTCCATTTTCTGGAGGTCCGAGGAGTTGTATCGGTATGCCCCGAACGAGTCTTGACATTTTCCATGATATGGAAATGTATAGCAAAATAATTCTTTCATGTACTCGACTCCTTTCAGGAATGAAATTAGCACTGGTTGAACTCAAAGTTGCTCTCGCCAAAATTCTCTACAATTTTGAAGTGTCAACGTCCGACAAACGAGAAGACGTCAAGCTGCAATTCAATGGGATTCCGAAACCTGCGAAGCCTATCAATTTTATTTTTACCAAACGAACTCCGAACTGATGTCATGAAATTTGTATATTTAGTTCTTTAGCGTATATCGCGTGAACAGTTTACCCATCAGCACTCACACGCACAAAACGTGTATTGTACAATTAGCGTAAATTGTTTTTACTGTAGATAGTGTACAAAAATGTTGAAAATAATATAAACTTTGCTAATTTATTTCACATCCAAATTACGTTCGAAATTTTTACTCTTCTTCATTCAACATATGTTTTCTCGCTAGTTTTGGCAAAAAATCTGCAGTGTTATGATAGACATTGAATGAAAAAGTAGCTGTAATTGAGTGAGGGAATTGTCAGGAAAGTAAAAATTGTCATGGACAACGATATGGGGGCGAAGTGGGACAATGCCTACACTTCCTTTGACGATTCTTTTGTGCATACCGATAAAATGCAGGTCGGCATCCACTTGTTCGCCGCAGTAGTTGTCTTAATGACCGTAAACATTATAAGACAGCACTTCCAGTTTGTGAAAGTTAAAAAACAAGAGAATTCAGTTTACAAGAATTATTTCAACTTTGCCCGGTCCACCACCGTTTCCGTTGCGAATCATTGGAAATGCTTTACAGCTTCCTGCTCGTAGAGGTAATTATAGTTTATAGAGGTAAACTCTTGCGACTCATAAAATGCAAACATTTAGACAGATATTCATAAGAAAATGGAGGAGCTGTATGAGAAGTATGGAGATTGTTACCGTTTGACTTTGCTCAATGAGGACATTGTTGTTCTTAACACAGCACCTTTAGCCCAAGTAAGACGAGTCTGCGTGTTAAATGTACTAATTGATATGGAAAAGCAAATAATATGTATATTTTAATAAAAAAATTGCAGGCCCTTCTAGGCTCAAATAATTTGAACCATTTTAGGAAAGGAGAATCATACGAAATTTGTTTTAATGTTACAGAGGGATTGCCAATGCTGACAGGTAAGATATACTTTCTCCGTATCACAGCTGGTGATTATACCGAAAACATGGATATGTGCAACAGGAGAAAATTGGAAGGCAAGGAGAAAGCTAATCAGTGGATCATTCAAGTACAAAGCATTTCGTCGTTACAATCCAAGTTTCAACAAGTACACTGAGAGACTGCTCGTTCAACTGGAGAACCTTTTTAAAGATGGAAAAACTCACTCGATTAACGGACTCGTTAAAGATTGCATCTTTAAGCAGTCAAGTGGTAAAACAAAAATTTATACTCACATCAAATTTATCTACACTTGGGGTGGTCTGAGATGTGTGAACTCTGTAGAAGCGATAATGGGAGTTGACATCTCAGAGAGTGAAGACGGAGTCCTTTTCAGCAAGAGTTTAGAGATGTAAGCGCATATGTCATGGAAATATTTTTAGTCTGAAGATTTCAGGATACGTGAAGTGCATTCTATTCGGTAGATATTTGAATATCATCGCGGAACGGCTTTGCAAACCGTGGCTCCAGTTTAATTTCATTTGGCGATGGCATCCACTCGCAAAAAAGTTAGATGAAACGTTTAAAACCATGGCAACTATTGTCGGAAAGGTTATTTCCGGATATCAAAGTAAGCAGGAACATGTGCATCATTCCCAGTTGGATGAGACAGAAATGGAAAGCATGATTGAAGTCATGCTAAAGGATGGCGTCTCAGAGAAATCAATTTTCGAAGAGGTCGCTATAACACTGGCCGTTGTAAGCTGGCAATTCGGGACCATAATACAGACTTTTTTTCGCATACGTCAAATATATACACTGCTAGTTATGATTGTTTGCTTATAGGCCCATGACACAACGTCCATTGCTATTCAAATGACCCTGTTTCTTTTAGCCTTGCATCCTGAGCACCAAAATATTTGCAGAACCGAAGTTGACTTTGTTCTCGGTGACCCTAACAACTTCTCAGAGGGTAATATTCAATATCATGCGTTGCCCAATTTGAAGAATTTGGAACGGTGTATTTTGGAAGCAAACAGGTTGCTTTCAATTTCAAGCATTTTGATGCGGAAACTTGAAGAACCATTGGTCTTGCGTGAGAATAATGAATTAATTTTTGGGAAGAAAGGTAGACATTATGAGAAAAAAATTCTTTGCTATCGTATTTCTCAGGCGATGATCTAGTCATTCCTAGTGGTGTGAGTGTGTACGTCTTTCCGAACGTGATACACAAGAATCCTGAGTATTTTCCCAATCCTGAGAAGTTTGATCCAGACAGGTATCTGCCGGAACAAAGCCGTGCGAGGCACCCGTACGCTTATTTATCGTTCAGTGCTGGACCACGAAGTTGTTTGGGTAATAGAATCACAGATCTACATATTTCACAGAGTCCTACACCTTGTTAAAATTTCATGTAATTCAATTCTTTAATTGTATTTGTAGGTACAAAACTAGCTTTGATCGAAGCGAAAATGGTGATCGCCAAGATTCTTCGTAAATTTTATGTCGANGCTTTGATCGAAGCGAAAATGGTGATCGCCAAGATTCTTCGTAAATTTTATGTCGAGACAACCGACCACTTCGAAGATATCGTCATTGTGCCCTCCGTCATTCCAGGCCCAGAGAGACCTGTGAATTTCTTGATGCGGTTAAGAAACTGATTAGTTTGTATGTATTAATTCGATTTTAATATAAATGGGACACCTTGGTCTTTATAAATCATAAATTACATTCTATATACATTAATAGTTTTTAGTGTTTAATGCAACATTAAATAAAGAAAAAGTCAACAAAATTAAAATTATGCAGCTTCCCTCATTAATTTTTATGGATCCAGTCTATTTGAAGAAGTGGTGTGGTTCGAAAATATTTGTTTGAGGAATATAAAAAATGTTCCTATCTGGAACAGTTTTCAGTACGAACAGAGTTAAAGCCGCTTGTATATTGAGACCTTATTGTCTTACTTTACATATATTTCGTTATGAGCTTGAGTCGAGTTGAGCACAAACATTTCTGGCCATGGAGGAGGTTTGAGGGGATTAAAAGAGAGGAGCCGTGATTCGTCTGCCACGACTGAGTAGCCCCACAACTTCATGGCAGCGTCACATTTATTTTGGATTGCACTGACTAGCGAGAAGTTTCCTACAAAGTCGGTTCTCCAGTGGAAGGGGGTTGTTTTGGATGTCGCGAAATGTGCTCGACACGCCGCCCACGTTTTCTACCGTGTGGCTGCTCAGGAACTTGTCGACTTGCGGGTGGTACTGGAGACGGAAGAACTTGAAGATTTTTTGCATTGACTCGTAAGGGTAGAGAGACATGTCTTCATAGCGAATAGGTCTGGAGAAAAAGGAAGCATAAATTAAAAAAAATGTTTTTTGCTACGTGTGTAATGAAGCTATGCGCGTGTTTGAAAAGTGTACAGGAATCTGTCTGGATACTGTATCCTAAGTTTTTCAGCATAATTGAAATCGTCCACCATGTCCATGCACAGTTTTGCTGGATCATAGCAGTCTGGATCTTGAGGACACCAGTCCCGATGGTTTCTGGATTGCATGGTACCCCGAGGGTCACGTACCAGCAAAAGCAGGCGTATATTGAATCTATAGCAAAGAAAAAACCCACAGCCGTATTAGCAATTTTGAACCACTGTGAAATGTTATATCGAAACAGTTCGTGAAAACGATTTTGAGTCCTACTTTTTATTTTCTAACAACGTCTTGGCCAGTCTCAATCGCATCCTCACTGTTTTCACACTTTGGAATGGAAACAGTTTGCACATCTCTGAGAGAAACTTTGCATCCCAACAAACATCATAACTTTTCTCGCAGTACTGCCACACTCTTGTGTTATGACTATACAGCCAATGATGCGTTTTTCCATACTCCATGTAGTCATTAAGACCTGTGTAGTTACAGCTCAATAGCTGATTTAAAACGCGAAGTCCCTCTTTCGCAAGTTCACCAGAGCGAACTTGCTTAATGTCAAAGTGGAGTAGAGGCTCGTAGTGGTAGAATGTGCCTGGGTGTGAGTCCAAAGTTTCTCCAAGAAAGGTTGAACCCGATCGCCATGTCGTGAAGATAACGTTGCGAATCGGTTGTCCACCTTTCTCCATCACCAAATCGTTCAGTTTACTGTAAAAAAATGATAGATCTTTTATGCCACTCGTTCATGCTAATTCATTTATGGATTTACGATAGTCAATTCGCCTGACATACGTGCTTTTTCCTGTTTGATATTTGTATCCTTTCATTTCCCGTTCAATCGCTTGCCTCTGCTGTTTCACAGACCATTTCCGAAACTCCTTTAAATAGTCTGGCGAAAACATTGAGTACAACTTATGCGCAGTTTCCTGCAACAGAATATAAATGTGTGGGCAAATCCTTCCTCATTCAGAGTATATCGCTAGATGCAATTTGCTCACCGAAAAAACTTTCATCCAATCTTTAGTAGTCGTTTGCTGTACATCATCAGGATTTCCTGTTGTTCCACTCGTTGGAGTTACTCTATCAAAACTCTCTACTCCAATTTCCCCAATTGCATTACTTCGATCATACTCACTAGTAGTCAACCCACTGCCTTTTCCAGTCTTATAATTTTTCTCGATGAAATCATTGGAACGACTAGATCCCCCACTACTACTATCACCTGAAAACTCCACCTTTCCTACTACAAGCTTATCACTACTTTCACCTCCCCCTTCCCCTCCATTCTGAGACAGGAGCAGGCTACTAAACAAGTAGAGTATCAGAGACAGGGCAATTAGCAGCAAAATATTATAAAAATATTGCACTCTGCGTCGTCCCCCGCCCCGATTCATTTTAAAGTCGCTTCCCAGACTTGTATAGCCTTCATGAGAGACGAGAGACTTTGCGAACAAGTTTTCCAAATAGTCTCCTCGTTGACTGTTCGGTGGGGGCATTCCGTCCGAGCCCTTCAGCGCCCAAAGTCATTGAAACCTTAAACATTCAGCGAAAAGGAGCATGGAGCCTTTGACTACACATATAATTTATATCCAAGTGTCCACACTTATAACATGTTACTCTTGTCCTATATCTTTACTTTGCAGAGTGAATTGATTGACACATTATCCCAACTAGATATTTTTTTTACATGCGTATTTCATTGTAATTTCAGGTTGCACAAGGATTACTCCAACCTAAAGAGCACCTCATTAGCTAAAATCTTGTTCTTGTTTTCATCCCCGATGCAGAAAACGTCAACACGCTACTTGACTAACATGTTGCTGCAAATCAAAAGCAACTTCAGACGAAGATTTACTCGTCATATGCAGTTTTGCCACTTGAATTGGTCTTCTCAACGGGACACATGAATGCAACTTTTACGAGTGGACTGCTTCTCAAAAGATAAGTCTTGTTGAAGTCACCATTTATCTGAAAATGCGCGTTTTCCTTTTACGATTGCTTCTATCAGACATTACTCGTCACACAATGGTTTGCTGCGGTATCCTGAAGAAGCCAGTCAAGTGTTCAAGGATTTCTTACTTTTTTTCAAAGATGAAACAAATGAAACAGAATTATATATTGAAAACTGCATGGGCAACTGGCGATTACCAGTCGCAGTTTGAATCTGGTTTGTACTGCCAAATCATGAAAATAAACTGATCGTATGATTCTATGAAAAAAGGTTGAATACACGTGCAAGAATAGGCTTTATACGCTTTGATTGTTGCTGTCTTAATTAAAAATTCTCTGATTGTTGCTGAGTATGCAGGCTGAACACATTACATGTACGCACATGAGTAACGAAATAGATATGTTTCTTAAACAGCCTAGAACGTAGGAAGTAGAGAAACGCTAGCATGAAAAAAAACCTTGTAATCCCTGAGCTGTATTTTCATACAATAAAAAAGTGTGGACTTAGTAATGCAATGGTTACACAACGAATTTTGGTAAGCTGGCCATGTACGTTTGTAATATAAAAAAAGATGGGTTTTATTAGGATTGTTTATTGTCTTACCTGTTGTCTTATTGAAGCAACAAGTGCCAAAATGTATCTGCTGATAGGTTTCTTTGCGGGCAGATGTGCTGTGGACGAGCTTGAAGGATTCACGAGGAAAAGTATACAACAAATGGATAGAAGCAGGCAAGGATATCAGGAAAAAGGTCTTCTTTGAATGGACTCACAAAAAACAAGAAATGTTTTACGGCTGAAAAACACTAAGATATCTCAGGCTTTTGGTCGCACAACTAGGAAATCTTGAGAGGCACATAGGATGAAACTCATGTAGAGCTTGGTAGCACTTATCACATAAAGTTTAGAAGATGCTGTGCATAGCGTGATAAAAAACTGGGCTATGATTAGGCAATTGTGTAAAAAAATGAGATGTACGGGTGAGTGAATAAAAAACGGTGCCTCAGGCATTTTGTGTGTGAGCCTTTTAATCAGCATAATACCAGGTTTAACTTGTTTTCAATGTTGTAGTACGGGATCCTTTCAAATTTGGACTATGTATGAGGAAGAATCAAGATGAAATTGTTTGGGAAAATAAGCATGCATGTAGGTACACAGAAGGTTTCAACTTAACTCCTGTTTTTAGTCTGGATTGTCAACAATATTGCTTTTTCTTTAATTCAGGAATGTCTTATCTTATCTCAAAATTCGGCATCAACATGATTATTGTGTTTTATGAAGTGTGAAATAGGCATTTTGTGTGTGAGCCTTTTAATCAGCATAATACCAGGTTTAAGTTGTTTTCAATGTTGTAGTACGGGATCCTTTCAAATTTGGACTATGTATGAGGAAGAATCAAGATGAAATTGTTTGGGAAAATAAGCAGGCATGTAGGTACACAGAAGGTTTCGATTTAACTCCTGTTTTTAGTCTGGATTGTCAACAATATTGTTTTTTCTTTAATTCAGGAATGTCTTATCTTATCTCAAAATTCGGCATCAACATGATTATTGTGTTTTATGAAGTGTGAAACAGTTACGAGGCGGGTTTAGAGATTAGGATGACCAGATGAACACGATAATTGGTTATGGGCATGGAGGTATTGTGGAAAATTAGAATAGCTGTTTATTTTTCAAACAATACCGCACGATTTGCATGCATGAGGAAACTTTAAAACAGTTGAACAATATTGAGAGCTTTTCGGTACATATTTTCTACAGCATTTTTGGTAAAAAAAGTGTCTTGAGAAGAAGTTTAACCACATTATTGTAGGCAATAGGGATAAGAAGCTATTGGTACGACGATATTTTTTGTCAATATTTTTTGAGGGGAGGTAGATTGAAACTCTATTGGTGTCGCTGACTCAAAGATCGGAAAGGGAAATAAACCGTGCATAAACGGTTGCGGTAATATTGTATGTAGTAGGAAATCTGAACGACTTGAATTTACAATTCATAGAAAAAACTGTACACGAAGTCTTGGCAGACCCCGAGGTAAATACTCCAACTTTGTCTTCTCAGATGATGAACGAAAAATTACGAGTTTCCAACCAAAACTCATGCTCAAAAACGGAATTGTTTCCATTGGATATAGGTATGTATTTACTATCTCCTAATGCTCCAAATGAAATAATTAGTCCTACTCGTTAGTCAGATATTTTGTAAGATGGGGTTATTATTATTGACCCTGCTATATAAAAGGGGCTTGCAGTAGTAGGAGTTCTGACGGTATTTCGAGTGGCATAAATCATTCCTAAATCCGCCAATTATGACTAATTTAAGCTTTAATTGGGCTTTTTCAAAATCATGGCAGAGCAGCGCTTGTCCTTCTTCAAATAGATTTTTTAAGCAGATTTGGATTTTTGGACTATGTCAGCACATCACTCGCTACGAGAGTGCAGGATTAGCAATCCATTTGAACTGTGTTCGCAATTCGCATCAGTCCAACTTTCTCCTAGACATTCTTAGGAGCTACACTAAGGTTTATACATTTCGGAGACACCATTCATACAAACCCATAAAACTTAATGCTCCTAAGATCACCATGCTCCATGACATGAATATTCATTGCATCATTTTTCTTATTATTCATACTTACACACTACATAATTTGAGTGCGTTCATTCCATGTCATGTCAAACGCTGATACAAGTTTTGACTGCTTCATTCCCTCGTTGATTGCTGATGCTGATCCACCGTGAATTACGGACATTCACCTTATTGTATCTCCTATGCTATATCGATCAAACACTTATAACGACCGAATTCCAGGAGGTAGCTGACTTTACTGAGCACATTTTTTATAAGAATTTGCGAGATATGTATATACAGCTTTATCTTCCTATTAAGATAATTTATGAAGAGACATGATCAAATTCTATCCCGTGTTTTTGGTTTGTTTTTACTGTACTGCTCCAATGCGCAATTGTGTCATCGAAATATTCCTGCGTGCGCAAAACAATATTAACCAGAGGCTAATAATTTATCCTGTAATAACGTTTTGTACACTGAGCAGCAAAATAGCTGCCATGCTTGTCGGAGGTATCCGCCCTCGGATGAGACCATGAATGTACTATTAATTGGATAATGATGTTT
>VICI01003500.1:0-13100 GCA_019593645.1 Akabosia matsudoensis | reverse complement strand
TGATCGCTTTCTTTTGTTTCTCAAAAAACTAACAGCTGAAAGCCTAAAAAGAATTTCCCATAATGCATTACGACTGGGAAATAGGCTTTTTAGTAGGATCGATTTCATATAAAAAATACCAGAACACAAGAAAAATTTACATTTGAATCAGGCCACAACCGCAAATTGTAGAATTAGATAGGTTTCAAGTGGTGATTCACTTGAATAGCATAAATATAAATGTTAAAGTTTTCTCGGCTAAATTTTCACTTTTTCATACAAGTGAAAGGGAAAGTTTTAGCGGTACAGCAAAAGTAAGCTATATTTTTAAGGAAATATTAGGAAGATTCTTTCCTAACCACAAGTAGGTTTCCTCGTCACTCTCATGCATTTTAATAGATACCGAAGTGCACTTTCCAATGTTTTTTTTTGTTTGACAGAGTGACCTAACTTTTTAGGATGCAGGAAACAGTGTCACTCATCCTCAATAATGCCTGGTTTATTCAGATGGTTCACAAGAATTCCTTAGTGAAAGTATTTTGAGATGCCGTCACTACCTCGTTTTCACCCCAATCATTTTCCTTTCCCCTTCATTTATCCTGTGGATTTTTTACTCTGAAAACTTTTCGTGAGTTTTTTGTAGCTTGGTTTATTCTTCGAAGGGCTCACGATTATACAAACTTTTTCATTTCATGGCTCCTTTTTTATTAGCGTGTAAAGGAAGGAAGTAACTCAAGTAGAAACACTATTTTTCTGACCAGTAATATATTTTTCTTTTTGTTTTTACATAGACGTTACAAGGGTGGGCCCACCATCTCCCCCTTCGGCTAGAAGAAAAGTTTTTCTGAGAGAAAACTCGTCGGACCAACTTCCACCACATCCACCACCGCCAGCACAAAAAGGGGTTATACTCAATGGTCTTGAGGAGGAGGAAGATGAAGACTCAAAAAAGCAAAGTAGCGGTAATTCCAGTAGTAAAGGATCAAGGTAAGTGATTTTGTGCTGACAAATTTGGCATTTTTTTTGTAATTTGTGAGTAATTAGCTATGTAATTTTCATGCACTAGGTTGGGAGGCATTCTAAAAGGAGGAAGACTTTGGCGATCGAACAGTGCCGAGGGCAAAAAAGTAACGTCACCTCCAGAAGAACCGGATGTAGTGAAATGTACGGAAAGAGACAACAGGGAGCGATTAGGCGACAAAGAAACGCAGGATAAATCAAATTCGTAAGCTTTCATCTCAGTGAAATCGTACGGGGGTGAGGGTGTTCCTATATTTGTTTAATTCTGGATGCTCTATTTTGTAACAGTATTCAAACGAGTCCACAAAATCAGGGGCAAAGTCAAGAACCAACTTATCAAACAATGCCAACCAAGGTTAGCACAGGAACAGCCCCACTTCGAACCTCTGAACAAATTCGTCTCGCCGTAGATTCAACTCTACGTCTCAGGACGAAAAAGACAAAGCCTGAATGCTCGTCGTTAGTTGAAAAATTGCGATGGCTCACATCCTTAGACGATGAGGATCCATCAGATTCTTCAAGTCAGTCCGGATTCGCGACGTGGCCATCGAGAGACAAGAACGGGTCTGTGTCGTCGACGAGCTCCTCGAAAAAGTCTGACGCTGGAACGTCTACCAACGAAGAGTTTGTGAACTCCGCGGGCATCAGACAGCCCCCACCGATCTACTCGTCGAGTGAAGCAAAAATTAAGCAAATTAGCTACACATTGGAGGATATTGACGAAGGACTGAAAGGCTCAGAGCTTGAACTCGAGTCTTTTATCACTGAGGATGGTGCTAGAATTGAGAGATTAAAAAAGAGGTACAGTGGAGAAGAGCCTGGAGATGACTACGGCTTCAGTCGGAGACCCTCTGTAAAAGGAATCAAGCCAAAGTTTTCCTCGACGAATCAAATATTTGCACAATATACAGCCATGAGAGCTAGCGGTACGGAAACGCCTGTACCTATAGAGTCTCAATATGAAAATACGAGAGGTCTTCCACCTCCAGCCTCCTTTGATCAGATTCCCCCAAACAACATTGACGGTGCCCGCATCCAGCAGCAGCTCAATTATGAAGTTCAGAGTGCTACTGGGCGTCCTCCAGAAGAATCCAGAGCTCATTTTGAAATGATTCGACAGTCCTTTGAACACGCTGCTAGTTTTTCTAATTTCAACCGACCACATTCGTGGAGTGTATCTACACTACCGCATCCCCATCACGCGCACGCCCACTCCAATAGCATTTCTATAGGACCTAATGCCTCTCCAGTTCCACCAAATTCGGGAAACTTGTTGGCAAACAATTTCGGAAGCACTCTCAGCATGAGTCAACAGCCTCAAAACAATTTGTCAATGAATCCCTCCCCGATCAACATGAACAATCCTGGTGTCCGTGGCCCAGAAACTGTGCAAATGATGAGCAGTGGCAATCCTAACCCAATCTATGGTACCTTACCAAGTCAGTCTCATATGATGGCGCAGCAGCAGCAAGGCCAAGTAGTTGGTCAGCCGGGTCAAGCAATCTACGGAACTGTGAGGCGGGTGCCCAACGTTATTGGACGCCCGTTGTTCCTTCACTATGGTGCACTATCGGTGGAAGCTCATCCCAACAAAATTGTACAACCTTTTCCTCGGCCCACTGCGACCCCTACTACCACAAAAGTTCCTGAGACCCCATCTCCCACTCAGCAACCACCTCCACTCCGATACTACGGTCCTCCCATAAGGTATTACAACTCCCCTCCTCCAGTACCTCCAAGGTCTGTGACAACAACGGTGAGCGGAGGTGTTATGGTAAACCCAGCAAATATGGGGCAACAGCCAGTTATGATGTCAAACACTGCAATAACAGACTGTCAACAGGAACGAGGGGTACCTGAGGGTGCAACAGATGAGGAGCCATCAATCAAGGAATCCTATTCAATGAATGTATAACTGGAGATAGGTGCTAGCTTCCCTTTGCTACTAAACACTTCGATTCTATTTTCACCTTAACTCAGCCAAAAAGTTGGTAGTGATACTGCTGATTTGTATAGGTAATACCAATAGTTAGCCCAAAGAGTTTTCGTTATTGACTAGGATTGGCGCATCGCAATTTTTCATGGTATGCTGGAGAATCGTTTTGATATAAATACGGATGTTTTCCTGAACATACTAATACTATGTAACTTGAAAGAAATTCATATGAATTCGTCACTTTATAGTACCACACTTATGTGAACTCAAAAATGATACTCGTTTTGTGTACCAAAACCTTCGTAATCGTTCATACTTTATTCCAAGTTTAAGCTAAGCAGGAACGCGTGGTTAGTCTTCTTTTGGAAAGAGCGACGCAGATTTTAAAGCGAAAAGTTACTTTCCAAGACTTCGCATAGGAAGAATTTGAGGCGAATAGTCAACTTGTATACCAAAGATTTTATCATGTTATTAAAAAACTAGGCTGGCGATGATGATGATTATAATACTTACAACCTAGACTGTTTTTAACTATTTGAGTTTGGTAGTAAACTACCTACTTAATTAGAATCAAAATAAACGATGAAAGTGAGCGATTGAAAATGATTTATATTAAATTTAGTGTACTTCCCTTTTGTCTACAAGATGTTATAGAGCCAAAAGTATTATATGGAAGAACAATTTGTACATTCGAATTCAGTGTTTGTATCCACAAAATCTAGTTTTATTTGCAGAATTAATTTTATATTTTTTTGTTCGATTGTTTTCATAATTTTGTAATGCGTATCATAAAATAAAGATTAGTTGTTACAAAATGGAAACATGCAACATGCGGATTCCCTCGCGTTTTTTATTGCCGTTGTATATCTTCGGAGTTAGTCATGTTTTGTCGCAGAAGCATCTTTGAAGAAAACCAAATCATCGTGCCAAATTATGTAAACAACCTAAATACGCAGTTGAAACGTTTATACCAAGAAGGAGATTTGTTATTACAATTTATCGATTAATTCATTGTGTCCTTGAATCGGGGGTATTGCCAGAATTTAGTAATTTTGTTTCTCAAACTCGTACAGGTAAACAGATTAGAAATTTATATGGAAGAATGATTGTTATACATGATTATTGATACGTATTTAACATATAAATCATGGAGCATGAGAAACGAATAAACATCATTGGAAAACATGAAATGTTCACGCGAAATTGATTTTTTCATACATTTACTCTATCCATTGTGTAAAATCTCACGTGGAGCAAGCCTTTCATTTTTTAATTGCAAATGCATAACTTTCTTTGTAATGAAAATACTTGTTTTGATGGAACAAATAGGAACATCGGTTATGACCTGAATAAGAAAATTAACATAGGAAGCTCGTTTCACAATAAAATTGATTTTTTAGATTATTTCCAAATGACAAATCTTAATTAGTTTCATCGATTAGATTTTTTGAAGACACGTCTACCTTTCTTATCTTAACATGTCCAACACACTATTTGTCAGGCAGTTAATATCTGTATTTAACTTTGTCTGTGGTAGGCTACCTGAGACCGAAACAATGTTTGTTAGAAAGGCTGTAAGACAACCACTTTCAGGAAACATTAAGAACCCGAGAGTCACATTTGGAAATACTCGTGTGGTAGCATTTTTCGAGAATGTGGCAAAAGAATCATCCATACATGGGTTCAAGTATATTGGGTCAAAGGAGTTTCACATCATCGAAAGGTAGTCGCACAGATATACATATTAACATTTTTGAAAAGAAGCTATTTCATTATTGTATGTATTTGTATTTTCATTCAAATTATAACTTCTCAGAGTCTTTTGGCTGCTGGTGACCATTGCAGTGTTTGGTTTTGGTATTCATATGGTACACCGGTTGTTCAAAAAGTATCAACAAAGCCCTATTATAATATCATTTCAACCTCAAGAAACCTCCGTTTCTCAAATTCCATTTCCAGCTATAACGATCTGCAACGTGAACATGCTGAAAAGAAGCGTGTTGACACGACTTTTCGAGTATGCCTTAATGTTTATGTAGTTTTTAAAAAATTGCCATAAAAAGACTCATTATTGTTTGATTTTGATTTTTACTTTGCGTAGGGAGTTGAAGGTTCTTGTAATATCAGGAAGCTCAGAGGCGAATGTCACTAAAGATAATGAAGTTTTGAGAAGTGCTGCTCACCTGGATCATCTCATTCAATTCTGTCTGGATGCCCCAAGTCTTCGTCGATATTTAAACGAATCGATGGAGGACGCACATGGGCAACCTGACTTTAGTGAATTCCTTAGCGATGTTTTTGCCAATGATGCTAATATCAAATTGGACTTGCTGTCTCAACTTGCTAATGATACAAAATGGGTGCAGGAAGAACGAGAAATTTTCGAAAAAGTATATATTAAATACATACAATGTCGTGTCATTAATAATTAGGTTCATAAAGTTGTGTATGTTTTTTTAAATGGTTCACTATTTCAGGCAACGATAAAATGCGAGGAAATGCTGCTCAAATGTAGCTGGGGAGGATTGATTGTACCTTGCATTGAAACTTTCTTTCCTATTAACACTAGAAATGGACGATGTTGTGTATTCAATCTTATGCCTCAATTTATTTTGCAAAATCTATCGTAAGGCTAATGAGAGCATTAGAAATTCGCACAATTTGTAGCTTAGGATAAGATAATTGGATTTTGGATTTCTTTCTAAGACACGATGACGAGCGGTTGCGCAAAGAAATTCAAAGAATTCCACCATCTGATGTGAGAGATTGGGAAAATTTTGTGAGCGAGAATTTTAATTGTAAACGATTTGGCAAAAATTGAAGGCAAGAATTATCCTAAATATCAAAGGGCAGGAGGAAAGCCTTACGGCTTAACTGTGCTGGTGAATCCAGATCTAGATGAGTACTCCACGTGTACAACAAGTGACGGATGTGGATTTAAGGTAGCGTATTAGACGGTATATTAAACAAACCGAAGTATATTTCTGAATTTCATTTTACTTTGGGGCATCAGATTGTTGCGCATTCACCATTAAGCGCTCCAAGCGTAATTGACTACTCCTCAGCCATTTCTCCAGGAAGTGAAACCTTCGTTGATGTTGAGCCTCGTGTTATCTTGTCCGATGACATTTTGCAAAATATTGACACTGTAAGTACATAGGTACTGTTTTTCGCTATGAATTAAAAGTTGCATACAAAATAATCCTTTGATAGGACGAAAGAGGATGCTACTTGGAATCTGAAGTAAAACTTCATAATTATAAGTTTTATTCTCTGGAAAATTGTCAATCGGAATGCAATGCAGAGCTCGTGTATAGGAATTGCAAGTGTGTACGACATTACATGCCAAGTACGAAGGAAATCATCCTCATGAAATCCAATTTACCAAGTAAATTAAAATTGTTGATGAATTATTCGCATTGTCTCATATAGGAAATTCATCGCAAAACATCTGCGGTGCGAAACAACGGCAATGCGTGATGAATGTGACGGGTAAGATATTTACAGCCAATATGAAACTTCGTCATTTCCAGTTTTCATACAAAAAGTTTAGTAGGTATTTTAAAATTGTTAATGATAGAGAATTTAACGCGAGGAATAGGAAGGAACACTTATTGTGGCCACTGTCTCCCAGCGTGTACTCAAGTGGATTACAAACTGCAAATTTCCCATTTTGATATTCGAGAATCAAATGCAGCATCGTTTTTCAATTTTATAAATTCTGATGGGATAAAGGATAGGTGTTACGCATTGCATTAAATTCACCTTTACTTATGACATATATTCAGTTGAATTGTTCACATGATTCTTTAGGTCAACTAACTATTCGATAATTCACATTTTCATGGGGACTGATTCCATTTATGCGAAAGAGAGGAAGACTCTTTACACAGGATTTGATTTGATAGGTTGGCTACCCTGTTTACTAACAAATGCTAAAATCATTACATTGAATAACTTTTACTCTGTCATTTTGCAGCGAATGCCGGCGGACTACTGGAACTTACACTTGGAGTTAGTATTATATCATTTATTGAAATAATTTACTTTTGTACACTTCGGTTTTGGTTCTACATACGTTCTGGGTAGTATAATAAAATATATAAATGTTGGTAATTCTATTAAATTGAGCTTAATTTGAAAGTTTCGAATGTTAAGGTAAACGTCGTAATCAATTCAAATTAGATTTTTGAAGGGGCAGTCTAGAATAATTTACGAATTCTGTTATGTATTCGATTATACATTCATCTAGATTAAAATCTTGTATATGGTTTCATCAAGAAGTATAGTATATTAAATCGTTTTTCTAAATTGTGTATATTTAACTGATAGTATAAACTCACAAAACCAATAGTTTAGATTTGTGTTAGCCGGCTATTTCTCATTAAGAGTATGGTCGATGTCGCATATGTAAGTCATTCAGGATCAGATCAGGATCTGGAGGGTATACCTATTGCTAAACGTTTGTTAATTCGTTAGACAATTTTCAAATGGTCTTTTGAGTCAACCACTTACCTACCTGGTTCTTTTAATTAAATTGAGAAGAAAATATAACTGTGGGAGGGCTTTTTTGTACCATGAATCTAGTACACAATCACATACTTCGCTCCAAATGCCAAGATGGGCACTGTAACTGCAATGGTCGTTCACAAAGCGTTGCATTTATCCTACAATTAATTAACATTACCAAAATATTTGTTTGATTAACGACGAGATTGTTGAACAAATCACTACTTTAGGCATTTATTATCACCGATTCGAGTAAACAAGCGGTGCACTTGTTAGCAATCGAAGCTCGCATATTGACTTGGGTACAAATACCACCACTCTACCCGAGTGTACCAGACCTAAACGAATTTTATTCAAAACGTAACCCTCTGATTGATTAGGGCTAACACAGATCAAGTTTATATTTTTGATTTTTTCCGTCTCTAAAACCTGCACTTGTCCTCCTACCTCAATTATGATGCAACATGTACTCATGGAAGTCCACAAGTATTCTTCACCTGTGGTAATATATTTGCTTGACATATTTTTCATACGCAAACTAGAGTGACCTATGTTCGATATGCACCTTGTAAAAAATGTATTGCTTTTAACTAACCATTCAATGATTTATGAGTGCATCATGCCTACGAGCCAACCTACATTGTCAATTGTGTACTCTGTTTGGACCGTAAAAATGCGCACTACACACCATAATTATGCTTTTATGAGCTAATTGGTTTCAATCGTGTTGATGAATTGAAACATTTACTAAAATAAATCATATCACTTATTATCTAGGCAAATCCGACATCAAAGCGATTCTATTGTTGCATATGAAGTTGGCAGTTTGTCAGCATACACAGCATATAGAAGTCTTATATGATGCATTTTATGGCAGTGCATAATGCTAAATCCCTTTGAAGTTCATCAACAATTAATGATTGCGTTTGGAAATTTGCAACTTCGTATAAAGCTATAATTTCTAGCTCCAGGCCAGACAAGAGAGTAATGTGTGAAAATCTCGTTTTCTTACAGTTTTTTCTCTGTTTGCAATTTCCCTTCGGATCTTTTTACATGATTATCATTGCGTTCAATGACAAGCTTTTTTGAATTCTATACATCCAACCGGTCGGTCAGACCTTTCATTTATTGGCACCACATACAAAACGCCAGCTGCACGTCTGCATTCGGAATGATTTTTGCAAGAGTACAGCAACATTCATGGTTCGATCTAATGAACAGTGGACGAATCCACTAACTCGATAGCCAATTGCATCGAAAAGATGAAACTGGTAATTTTTAAAATTCAAATTACAAATTACAATATTTTCATCTACCTCTGCTGCGAGAACAAGGTAAGTAAATGCCTTCACCCCACCTTGAATGCGATAACACTGTCATCATCATAATCACAAATTACTACTTAGTAGGAGTTTGCCGAACTGTCGAACAATGATAATCAAAACGAATTGGTGCAGCGGGGAAGGAAAAGTGTTATAATTTTTATAACACGGATCTAATTCTGCAAAGCCAACATATATTTTACATATGATTCGGATACTGGGGAATATTTGTGAAGATCGTAAAAACTCGAAGTAAAAAAGAGGAGTTAGCAATAGTAGCATTTTCATCCCCTAAAATGATACGCTATTATGCCTCCTAATTCATCATTTGATCTCTTTTTCATAGATCCAGTTTAATATATTCCTCTGTTTATTGCATCGCTGCAGGGAAGCGAATTACTAACGAATATTTTTTTATAACTCATCCAAATGTATCAACGGGGAATTTGCTATTTTTCTCGACCAGATAGGATGATAACACGCGTTACATTATGATAATTGTTCACTTGCATATTGATTTGTTTGACACTGCACAACTTGTTTAAAAAACTGTACACTGATTTCTTAGTAATTACAAGCATTCAAAGTAATGTATTATGTATTATATACAATATGGCCTAAATGCGGGACAAGAATCAGAACAAAAAGATTGTTCTTCGACAATGCCTTGTTGATTGGGAGTTCCCTAAAAATGATACATTTTATCGTATTTCAGTTCCACTTCGATGACATTGAAGTTTCAGTTGAATGAATGAAAATCGATGTAAAGCTCTTGATGTTGAATAGTATTCCAGGTCAAGGATCAAGGTCATGTTAGTTGAAGACACTGGTTCTTTTTTTCTACTGGTAGGTGGCAACATGTAAACGATTACCTACCTGTGTAGCGCTATTAAAATCTTTTATTGTATCGGACAGCAAAACTTGTTTTGAGTGTTGCTATAAAAAGGTATGTTTTTTTCGTGTTGAGTTTTAAAAATTTGTAGTGATATGACAAGCTAGCGAAAAAATCAGAGTAAATGTGGTTTGAGTTTTAGAAACAGCGTGACATGTGAAAATCTCAACATAATGCATATATGCACACATAACGCTTTATTTGTAAAAGTTCACTTGTACAGAAAACACAAAACAAGTTGTGAATAATTATGTTTTCTGGAGTTTTTATGGTGTTGACATAAATCCCAATCGGCAACAATTTCGAGCCAGGATTTTATTCGCTGCACAATAATGCAGCGCTGACTGTATTTCCATTATAATGCATATCAAATTCAGTGCTATAATATCCTCCCAATTTTGTAAGGATAAGTTTTTTAGCAACAAGATATTCGTCTGGCAAATCGTGATCCAAAATGACAAGCTATGAACGCTAAAAGTTTGTCGACCGTCGTGTCCCTGTCATTAATCTCATGCTGGTAATCGTCATCAACATTCCTATGAAAAATCTGTCTTGCGGTAACCACACTTGTAACCTTGTCAGTTGGAAATGGTCTCGTTGTTTTCATCCCCGTGTCGTCCTCATAAATTGGTTGTGTTTTTTGCAGGTGCTATAAATTTACAAATATGCATAACTAATTTAAAGTAACTTCTTTTCAGCTGAAACTCACTATGAACGTCAGTTTGGACGAAACGCCTGACTGATTTCTGATTACCTTGTTTGTTACTTGCTCATTGCTGGGGTACAAATGTTACCACTAACGGTTTACACGGCTACTAGGCGTGGGTGAATTACTGAACGATATGTTACTTTAATTATGAAGGGCATCTACACTGAAAAGAGTCGGTAGGAGAAAAATGAAAGAGAACACCCAGTCGAATATCATTTTAAACTACTATTTAGGCATTAAATAAACATCCATTTATGTCGATTTAACCTCCCCAAATTAATTCGTTGAATAGTAAAACCCTTGCATTCTAAAGATGGCTTATCTTTTCATGATATTTACAGCGATTAAACTACCTACGTCGAGACAAACTACACAAAAATCCAATCATATTTCAAACGTTGTGTTTTTATCTCATTATGACAGTGGATTGGCTGAATGCAGGTCTACAGACTACAGATCAATTAGAAACTATGAACTATGTTGCGTACTTCCTTTTTTAGATTTATTTTTACCAACCGGAGCCAGTTTTATGGATTTTGTATGAAAAAAAACTTGTGGTTGTGGATAATAAATTATTAGTCGATCTGGAACTTTAACTAGAACGTGCTTTATGATAATACGTGTCCTGTCACAAGATTTGAGGTACTCGGGCTCTAGGCTTTGGCCTAGGCGCTGATGATTATGATGGATCCACGCCCAACCGACCTCTAAATTGTCAACATTTTTTCGTTACTGAAAAAACCAACACTGCTCTCAAGTTTACGCGTCTATGTAAAATGACTATTTGTGAACTTTTTTTTGTATTTAGGCGATACCTACCTATAGAATAAGCATTATGGCGATGAGAAACACGTGACATGTATCGAACTATTTGATATTGAGCTGGCCTATACAATATATTTAATTTAAGAAGCCGCTTTTAGCCTGTAAATGTCGGAATTATATACTACTTCTTACAGTGTTCTGGTAATAGGATGCAATGCATTTGCTTGTTTACTCCCGAGCTTTTGTAACTGTGCAAAGTTTTTGTACTTTTCTACAGTCACCTTCATTTACACACATTATTAGACGAGGTCACACGAAAACGACACTGACAACTGAGCCCTGATTCTGTGATCGTAAGATGGAAAATCATTGATAATGAATAGTATATATCTGCTGAGCTAATAGTTCGCGAAACAATCTATCTAAATATTTACCACTCGTTTTCAAATATAATTCATAGAGATATTAGCCAAATTGGATACATAAAGATAGGCGCACTGATATGTTTACACACTAAAGTATTCCCCTTAAAGTTTGTTTCATTCAACGTAAAACCATTTGGATTTTTATTGCGCTTAGTACAATGAATGGCACGCACCATGTAAATCCTATGCTAAATTTTTTATGGAAATCACACCTTTCCTCATGATTTAGGAGCTCGTTAAACTTCACGTGAGAATTGGCTAAAAGATGGTAATAATGCGCTGTTGAAGAGAGAAATTAGTTCGTAACTTAAAATTGATATCACGTACAATAACAATTTAAAATTTTCATCTTTGCGGAAAATTATCTCCGTATCGTTCGTTGTTGTAAGCAAATAACATATTTTTCTTTCTTTCAATATTTAAAAGTGATTCTTCACAAGAAAATCGTCAAATAGTAATACAAAGTATGAACGTGACATTTACTACGCTCACGTTGACGTGTTGGCTGAAAGAAGATGTATTCATCATTATAAAATACCTAGTCATCGATGGTGACAAGGGAAGTCAAAGAGGATTGATTGGAATATTCCAAAATCGACGAAACCTCTACTAGTTAGATTAGATGATGATTTTCCAAACAATACCTGATTGTTGAAGGGGAATAAGGAAGGCAAAACGCTTGTCCAGTTATGATGAGATTGGGACAAGAAATTGATAAAAATCACTTATGATTGAATATTGGCTAAAATGAATGAAAGCAGTAAAATCTACTTTTTACGAGACATGACAAACGTTCTACAAGAAAAAAAATTGCGATAAATAAAAAACCTATTTTTATGACTACAGCGAGGGACTTCAATCAAAATTCCAATAAAAGAATTAAATGACTTGTGTTTTGTATGTACAAAATAGCTTCTGATTTTTCTTGCACAGACAACCGAGTGCGTTCACAGATTGTAAGATAATTGACAAGCAGCTAAGTTATGACCGGCCAATCATTGTCAATCAAATTGAAAACAGAGATGTATAAATGAAGTAGTATTTTTACATTGTTAAAAATACATAGTATTTAGTTTACTCCAATAATACCAACACATGCATACATAAAGCAAGCCAACCTTATAAATAGATACATGATCCAATGAGCAAGTTCATTCTGCTAAAAGCTGTTCGTTATATGGTAATGAGTTGTGAATGACCAAATGCACTTGATTTTTTTTCAACAGTAAAACAATTACTACTACGGTCCTTGGAAATGAATTTTCTGTCCGCTAGTGATTGCCTATTTGCACGGTTATCATTTAATAATCTATTGTAGAAAAAATGTAATGTCAACTTCAAGTTGACCACGACGATCCTTTCAAGAAATCGCACTTACACGTAGGGCACCCAACGAGCTGACGGCAAGCATAGATCGTTTCAATTGCAAAGTCAAGTTCAACAGTGATTCGACGAGATGGGAACATCAGCATAAACAATTTTTTTCCGCTATGTTAAAGTTTAAATTAGTGACCATATTAGGGAGAAATTCATGAAAATTATT